>JAEQML010075785.1:0-13679 GCA_016904865.1 Pissodes strobi
GATGGTCTTCTTTAATTTCTATTATTTGTACAAGGGCTGGATGAACAGCATTCTCCATCAATTCCAGATATACTTGGCCATAAATATTTCTGGGAAAGAAAATGAGCCAGTGATTTCCGTAAATACTCGCCTAAACATTTTTGGGCAAGCCGTGTATGTACTTGATGATTTTAGGATTTTCATCTGACCAATATCGGCGGTTATGCTTATTGACAATGACGTTATCGTAAAATAAACGCTCATCAAAATCATTTTGATTTTACTAAAAATTAGCAATCAATTTGGCAAAAAACTAACGTTTCTAAAAATGTGAATTTAACGTTTCTAAAAATGTACGTTGTTTTTTAATAAAAATAAAAAAATAGCCAATTTGATATGATTAGAGTTGATATTTACGTAAACATATTTCGAACTGTCATCTCTTGGGCATGGGTCATTTGCGCGCCGCGGTCTCTTTCACCATTTGCTAGAGAATTATTACCCCGATTGTTAACCAAACTAACCAAAGCTAACCCAAACTAACCATACGTTTATGAACCGGCGCGCAACTGTCCTGTGAAATGAAACTAAATGAAACACTTTGTATTCCATGCAAAATTTAATCCAAAAAGGACTTCCTATAGAAGCATAACAACAGAGCGGTTTTGGGCCTACGCCATCATCAGTGTTACCTGAAAAGTAAGTAGAAGAACCATCCATTAACGGAAAGTAAGTGGCTGATGTAAGATCTTTATGAAAGAAAATGATATAATTGAGATCGTTTTATCAGGATTCTGAGAGTGTTAAAAAAAATTTGAAGGTATAAAAATAAGTGTGTAAGTTGAGAATGGTGCATTTTTTCGGCGAATTTTTTGCGTGGATTTTTAGAAACAAAGGAAAATGGTAGAGGTTCTTTCACTTACTTGTCATTTGGACATGAAGAGCATATCAACGAGGAGAAACAAACAACACCAACAATCAACGGTCAAATCACAATTAAAAAGTTAAGTCGCATTTTAAAAGGACATTAGCCGACCATACACACAGAGGTTTATCTGCAGACTTTATACGGCACAATCAAAGTCTGTTGACAAATCTGTTCGTTAGTGGGTCAGCACGCGCCAGACGCGCCGCGGTTTTATCAGGCAAAGACTTCTCTGAAAGTTAAAATACGCAGTTTAGGTTTCTTGTTACCACACAAAACAGTTTTCAGTGACGGGTTAAATCAGCCATAAATTCCAACAGAGTATTTTAGATCTTCATAAGATCTGCCAGTTGCAAGAAATCTAAGTGTGGCTACCAAACGTTCCTCTGGAGATACTGGTTCTCGCAGTTGGCTGCTTCGTTAATCCTTCTTTTACTATAGATAATAATTTTTCAAAACTTGTAGTATCCATTCTTAAATGGTTTCTAAAATCATCGGGCTCATTTCGTCTGAGTTCCTTTAGTAAAGGCAAATGACTTAGAGTTTCTTTCTACAGTAACCATTTTTTTACCCATTTACTGCACCGTTTTGTGGTTATCCGTTATTGAATGCAGCATTTGTCATAAGATGTATGTTAATCATAGCCAAACACAATGCATATTTTTTTATTTGTGCTTCTCCTGGGCATCTTCTCACCAACAACACATTACAACGTGTCAGTAGAACTGGTAAAGACCTTCACTAAAAACTTTCGCCAAAACTGAATTTCTACAGTTTCGACAAAGTCGGCAGATAAGTTGAAAGATTTCGCCACTAACAGACAGTTTTGTCTGCGACAGATTAAGTATGCCAGAGTTGTCTGCAGACGTCTTTTTTAAGTTAGTGGAGTTACAAAGATTTAGTCTGTCACATGTCAAGTCCGTGAAAGACCAGAGACTTAAACCGCGCTGGATAAAGCCTTCAGATAAACCTCTGTGTGTGTGGCCGGCTATTAGAACGTGTCAGTAGAACTGGTAAAGACCTTCACTTAAAACTTTCGCCAAAACTGAATTTCTACAGTTTCGACAAAGTCGGCAGATAAGTTGAAAGATTTCGCCACTAACAGACAGTTTTGTCTGCGACAGATTAAGTATGCCAGAGTTGTCTGCAGACTTCTTTTTTAAGTTAGTGGAGTTACAAAGATTTAGTCTGTCACATGTCAAGTCCGTGAAAGACCAGAGACTTAAACCGCGCTGGATAAAGCCTTCAGATAAACCTCTGTGTGTGTGGCCGGCTAATGTCTAAACCACGTTTTTCGTGGAACGACAAAATGTGTCGTTGTTGTCGTTGTTGAAGTTGATAGTCTTGGCAAGTAGAATCTGAAGACGCAGGAAGTGATCCGCCAAATTAGCGGTAAATTTAAATCTTGAAACTTAAATGCTAAATTGATACAGATAGATATTCAGGATACAAATGAAGTACCTAACTTTATAAAGTAAGTTTGGAGAACACACTGGCTGCCACTAAGCTAGATGAGGTCAAAAGATGTGATCAATGTTATATAAAATAATTGTAGATCATTACCGATGACCTAAGAAGTTATTGTTTTGAAAAAGAGAGAGTACTTACTTGAATGATAGAATTATAATAGCCAAAGTAAGAGCAGACCAAGGAACAGACGATGGCCCGATACAACATGCCAGACTGGCCCCCCCTTTTGGGGTCGTTAATTAATGTTTTATCATTGATAGAAGAAATAACTTTTTGATTAAGGGTATTAATATTATTGTGACAAATATGTGCAAGACAACCTCCGCTCGAACTAATTAAGATTGAAAAATGAAACTGAAATCAAAAAATTAAAAATATAGGTGCATTTAAGGCAGACATCAGCCCGACCAAATCCCCCCTCCTCCCTGCTTCCCTTTTTTTTTGTTGGCTTGCTAGAATTCATATTTGACAATTGAAAATAAAAGTTCTGTTAAGGGTATTTATAATTAGCGCAGTAGATATGGACAAGACTAACCCCACCCAAAATAAGAGCTGTGAAGAGATAAAATAAATCAAATATTCTTGGTGGATAGTTATGAATGAAAATGAAAGAAAAAAAGCACTAAATAAGTGAGATTTATATATGTGAACACAGAAGGACTTTAGTTAAGAAGTCTCCTGTGCAAAGGAATGTATGATCTATTTAGATTAACCTGAGTATTTAGGCAATGGTTGTTTAGAAATAGCTCGCTGTGGATCGCGATATCCTCCAAAAAGTCCAGTCTGTTGAAATTAGAATTTTAGCAACCCAACAAAAAAAGGGGTGGGCCAGTCTTGTGGATGTCTGCCTTTAAGGCAGCTATATTTTTAATTTTTTGATTTCAGTATCCTTTTTCAATCTTAATTAGTTCGAGCGGAGGTTGTCTTGCACATCTTTGTCACAATAATATTAATACCCTTAATCAAAAAGTTCTTCTTCTATAAATGATAAAACATGAATTAACGACTCAAAAAGGGGGGGCCAGTCTGGTATGTTGTGTCGTGCCATGGTCTGCTCTTACTTTGGCTATTATAATTCTATCATTCAAGTAAGCACTTTCTCTTTTTTCAAAACAATAACTTCTTAGGTGATCGGTAAAACTCTAAAATTATTTTATATAAAATTAATCACATATTTTGATCTTATCTAGCTTAGTGGCAGCCAGTCTGTTCTCCAGACTTACTTTATAAAGTTAGGTACTCCACTTGTATCCTGAATATCTATCTGTATCAATTTAGCATTTAAGTTTCAAGATTTAAATTTACCGCTAATTTGGCGAATCACTTCCTGCGCTTTCAGATTCTCCTTGTCAAGACTGTCAACTTCAACAACGACACATTTTGTCGTTCCACGAAAAGCGTGGTTTAGGCATCGGCCTTTAATTATGTATTGTATCTTTTAAAATGTGACTTTTAACTTTTTAACTGTGATTTCACCGTTGTTTGTTGGTGTTGTTTGTTTCTCTTCGTTGATATGCTCTTCAGGTCCTAATGACAAGTAAGTGAAAAAACCTCTACCATTTTCCTTTGTTTCTAAAAATCCACACAAAAACAATCGCCGAAAAAATGCACCATTCTCAATTTACACACTTATTTTTATACCTTTAAAATTTTTTTTAACACTCTCAGAAGCCTGATATAGCGATCTCAATTATATCATTTTCTTTCATAAAGATCTTACATCAGCCACTTCCTTTCCGTTAATGGGTGGTTCTTTTACTTACTTAACACTTAGGTAACACTGATGATGGCCTAGGCCGGGCTCAAGTTTCTTTTAGCGGAAATCGGCTACAAAAAATATCGTTCTAGAGGATGATTCTATACAAGAATACTAGCACAAAAATAATTTTCCTTTTCTCCGCAAATGTTTTGTTTTCCAGAAAACTAGATTTTTTTTTTATATGATAATTTAGCGAAAACCTATCCTTGGATAATTTTCCCATAATTTTTTTTGTCATAGGCCGGTCCAGAAAAACCTATTAATTAGAACGGTGTTATTAGTTTTATCCGAAAATGCCTAATTAATGAAAAATTTAATTTTTTTTGTAGTTTAGAAAAGCGGAAATCGGCTACAAAAAATATCGTTCTTAGGATGATTCTACACAAGAATACTAGCACAAAAATAATTTTCCTTTTCTCCGCAAATGTTTTGTTTTCCAGAAAACTAGAATTTTTTATATGATAATTTTCGGTTAGTTTGAGTTAGTTTGGGTTAGTTTAGGTTAGTTTGGGGTAATTCGGGATAGTGAAGAGACAAGCGCGCGTAGCGCGCTTGTCTTTTTACTCTGGTTAGTTTAGGCTAGTTTGGGTTAGTTTGGGTTAATTTAGGTTAGTTTGGGTTAGTTTAGGTTAGTTTGGGTTAGTTTGTGTTAGTCTGGGTTAGTTTGGGTTAGTCTGGGTTAGTTTGGGTTTGTTTGGGGCAATTTGGGATAGCGAAGAGACAAGCGCGCGTAGCGCGTTTGTCTTTTTACTCTGGTTAATTAGGGTTAGAGAGGTAGAGAGTTACTCTAAGCCAAGAATTTTTTTCTAATGGATTTTCGCTCTTTTAATTTTTTTTTTTTTTTGAAAATGAGATTGATGTATTTGCGGCGAAAAATTTTTATTGTTCTGCGTTGAGAGAGGTATTATAATGTCAAAAATAAATTTAATTTCTTCCTAACGGATTTCCGCTAAACGAAACTTGACCCCTAGGCCGAAAGCGCTCTGTTGTTATGTTTCTATAGGAAGTCCTTTTTGGATTAAATTTTGCACACAAAGTGTTTAATTTAGTATGATTCATAGATGCACACAGCCACTACTCTTCACTTAATTACTCTTCACTGTGAAATTAAGACTACCTTCATATTTTTCTGAGCTATTTAAAGGGAGGTATCGCACGAATTTTGGGGGTTTTCCTTCTCCCCTAAGGGTTGAAGCTACGTAGATAAGAAAGGTAGAAACATATTTCCCTCTCGAATCAATAGAAGTCCGCTCCACGCGTTTTCCCACATTTCATTTTAAATACTGCACACCCAAAATTTTCGTTGAGCCACCCTGTATGTAAGGCTTTATGGTAATGAAGTGTATCAAATACTGTAAAAATCACTCTACTCGGTAAAATAAGAAAAAAGTTTCTGCACGGTGGTTTTAAAAATGCTTCTCTTTCAATATAAAGTTACCCATAATATATTCTACAAAAACTTGATGTTAAGGGCTTAAAAGTGTGCCCACTAATTTTTCTAGAATTATTTGTTTCAGACTTCTTCTTTAAAGCAGTAAGGAGGTTTATTTATATAAATGCTTGTCTGGAATTTTATCGTTCCGCAGTGTGTTTTGAAGTATTTATTATTCTTGGCTTTTTTATATGTTTTAACGTCTTTTATCTAAATCTCGCATTTATTTAATTAAAAAACTGATCTATTAGAAATATTTGAACATATACTGCAAAACGAGCAATTAATTATAATTATTCCGCTTCTGATTTAAAATTATAAGCTAAAATGCATTTAGCTGAGAGGAAATACAGCCACATCAAATAACTTTCCTGCCCTTATTTCCTTTTAAACGATAAGGAATTGCAAATACAGAGTTTTTTTGCAAATAACAATCAATTATTAACATATATGACAATATTACGATACTGGTATATGCAGGATAGAAAGAGAAAAAAATAGTTTGCCTGTAGTAATCAAATCCCTCCAATACATTATACATTACAAGAAACAAAGTGGTAATAGACTAACCCAACCTAGTCTAAGCACTATAATCAAAACTAATCCACGTTCAATACAAGAAAAAAATCAATTTTACCCACCAATGTTTTAAGTTCTTGCAATACGGCCTATCAGAATCAATACACCAAATAATTAGCAACGAGTTTCAGGTAGTTCTTTAAAACTATCATTTATCACCGTCTTTTTAGAAATAAAACCAACGTCTGAAAAGGGTCAGTTACAGTAATAATCACTCACCCGATCACTTATCGCATATGCTAATACTCAACGGAAATTCTCGGGAAACCACCACGATAATGCATCTTAAGCGATTTCGTTTTGAAACCACAGGCCGTCTTAAAAACGCGAGCACGAAACCTAACCGATTAGGAACTGTTTCTGACCGCAGAATTTTTAAGAGTGAATTTCTCCGCGGTGCCCGTCAGGCAACCAACCTGTTCCACCAAAAACCAAAAAACAAACTTTGGGACGTATAAAATAGCAGGTTGTGAACCCTTGTCGAATTTTTAGCCATCGGGTGTTAGTCAACTGGACGTATTCTAAATATTAGACCGATGACTTTAACACGGAACTTAACCTAAACAAAGCTTATGTTCTAACATGTTTTTGACCAATTTGTTGGTAAATAAATGCAAATTTAATTTTTTATGAATTTTTGCCGGACATTTCATACTTATATCTAGATTATGTTACTTCAGCACAATTGCAAGGGATTTTATTGCAATTACTATATTTTCATTCTAAGCAAGGTAATATTAACGCACAACTTATAACAACACTAACTTACCTACAAATTTATTATAATGAAAATTGTAATAAGCGTATTGTATTGTAATCTTTCATGACAAAGATCATCCTGTATACTTTGTGGAAAAATGTTTCATTTAGCTTTGTGTGGTACCATTTTAACTGCCCATCTGACGCTAAAAGGTAAATATTAATTCAGTAATTAAATAATTTAAAAGTAGATATTATTTCAGTAAATAATTACTACTTCTCCTGAATCCTGAATGTTGTAATATTTCTCTGGCTGAAAATGAAAAGAGCTACGCCGGTGAATTATATATCATATATGGAAAAATGTTTCATTTAGCTTTGTGTGATACCATTTTGGCTGCCCATCTGACGCTAAAAATTAAATATTAATTCAGTCATTAAATAAACAAAAGGTATATATTATTTCAGTAATTAATTACCCTTAATCTCTCCTGAATGTTGTAATATTTCACTCGCTGAAAATGAAAAGAGCTACGCCGATGAATTATATATCATATATGGAAAAATGTTTCATTTAATTTTGTGTGATACCATTTTAGTTGCTAATCTGACGCTAAAAAGCAAATATTAATTCGGTAATTAAACAAATTAAAAGTAGATATTATTTCAGTAATGAATTATCCTTAATTTCTCCTGAATATTGTAATATTTTTCTAGCTGAAAATGAAAAGAGCTACACCGCTGCGAATTATATATAACATATGGAAAAATGTTTCAATTAGTTTTGAGTGATACCAACAGGAGATATACTAGCCTATGTCACTCATGGAGTAGGGCAATTGAGAACTACGGAGAGTCTCGAGCGATTGCGTTGGATATTTCGAAGGCACTAGACAGAGTTGGTATGGTGCATTGCTCAACAAGCTGCGGTCCTTCGGACTGTCAGCCTCTGTCTGCAGCTGGCTTGCCAGTTTCCTTAAGAACCGATCTGTGCACGTTGCGTTTGATGGGCACATCTCAGACACATTCACCACTAATGCGGGCGTGCCTCAACTCAGTTTCTGATCAGATGAGAGTACCCTTGTCTCCTACTTTAGATCATAAATACCTTTACCAGCGACTGAGACTTATCATCGCAGACAGGAGGAGATTACAGCAATTAGCCGAGACCTGGAGAAAGTTTAAATTTGGGACGACTGAAATTTGATCCAGTTCAATGCAGCAAAGACCCAAGCAGCCACGTTTACCAAGAGGGCCAAATACGACGGTCCCTGACATCATTAGGGCAGGATCGATAATTCCTTCATTCTCGTAAATGGGACTGCTGGGTATCTCGGTCAACCGCAATATGTCCTGGCATAACAACGTTGCTAATATCGCATAATCAGCCTCCCAGAAGCTTGGTGCGCTATTTCGCAACAAAAAACTATATACACCGCAGCAGCTGTTCTTGCTCTACAAAGCGCAAATAAGGTCGTGCTTAGAATATTGCTCACACATCTGGGGTGCCGCAGCAAAGCACACTCTAAAGCTGCTAGATTCCATTCAGAAGAGAGCTGTGCATCTCATCGGCGATCCGGGGTTGACCGGGAATCTGGGTAGTCTGGAACACCGCAGACATGTGGCCGAGATGTCCCTGTTTTACACATATTTTCACAGCAGATGTTCCCAGGATTTGACCCGCCGCTGGCAACGCCTGTCAGACAGTCACGACAGACGGCAAGAGCGCACCAGTTCGTCGTACAACTGGAAACACCTAGAACATCACTTTACAAGAACTCCTTTGTCTGGCGCACTGCATCACTGTGGAACTCACTCCCAGGGCATCTGTTTCCCCCAAATTACAACCTACAACTATTCAAGAGCCATGTCAATCAACATCTTCGCGCACACACCGCTCGTCGAGCGCCATATGATCTTCCTTTAGTGTGTGTGCTACTGCCATAACAAAAATACCCCACTTCGCTTAGTCTCTTGTGAAATGGATATCATGTATTTTATTGGAAGTAACATATTTTAAACATGTAGAAGCAAACCAGATCCAGATATAGTGCCTGAACTCTTGCAGAAAATTTTAAAGTCCAGTATAATTAGTAAACATATGAGCGTTTTGAGAAATGGTGTATGGAAAAAATTATAAATCTCTTTATTTATTTATTTATTCAACGAGTAAATATTACCCATTCATACAAAGTTTATCTTCTTCTTCGTCGTATCTGCATGTCTGAAGCATCGTGACACTATGGCTACTTGCAGCTAAAAACTTTACACTTACAAAGGTGGCGAACTTCGACCTTGCGGAGATTCATTTACAAAGGTTGACCTGTGATGTCCTTTATTTGGTTTAGCCCACAGACCACCACAGAACACAGTTTAACCACCGTGACGGAAATCGGCTTCTAGGTCCTCGGCCTTCTACTTTGCCCTGTACTATAACTTTATCTAGGTAATCCTCATTTCTATGCGTGATGTGTCCAAAATATTGAAGGATTCGTCTGAGGCCTACGGTAAACAGCCGATCCGTGATGCTAAGTTCATTAAAAATTGACACGTTTGTTCTTCTCGCGCAACATTCTTCTTCCGCACCTCATTTCAAACGCCCCTACGCGGTATCTATCAGCAGCTTTGATGACTCGGATCCGTACTAAAATATAGAGAATACCAAAGATCGCACAAGAGCCATTTCTGTGTTTTTGGTTATCTCTTTGTCTGTCTATATCTTTCCCAGGTTCACCATAGCTGCCCGTTATAGTGCTATATGCCTTCTTATCCCCGTCTCGCACTCTCCTGTGTTGGATATTAAAGGCCCCAAGTAGATGAACTCATTAACCGTTTTGATATTTGAAGGCAGATTGTTTTACTTTAATCAATTACCATGAGTTTGATTTTGTCTAAGTTAATTTCTAGACCAAGAGTCTTACTTTCGTTAGCTACCCTTTCGAGCATTCGAGCCATTTCTTCCTCATTCTTCGCTATTAGAGTGGTATCGCCCGCGTATCGAAGATTGTTTAGCATTTTAGCATTGATCGCAAATCCTCCTTCATCCAACTCTAAGGCGCGTCTCATTATGTATTCGCCATAGGCGTGGAACTACCTGGGTGACAATATACACCCTTGGAGCAGTCCTCTTTGCGTTTTGAAGGAATCCGATGTTTATAATCTAGATTGATAATTGCGTCATTATCCTCATATAAACTGGTAATGATGGCCACTAGATGGTTTGGGATTCCCGTTGCACTCAGCACTTTCCCATCTTACGCAATCAAAGGCTTTCTTATAGTCTAGAAAGCACAGGAGCATAGGCATACTAAACTCTCGTGCTTTTTCTGTTAATTGGCGTATATTAAATATCTGGTCTTTGGTCCATCTGCCTTTTATGAAACTAGCTTGTTCAGTAAAATCTTGCTAGCGTGTGATATTTATGCTATCGTTCGGTAATTTTCAAAGATGAATTTCAAAGACGGAAAATGTATTAACAATATTTCCAACACAATTTTGGATTCATCTCATTATTTTTTTCCTCTGAGCAATGGAAAATTTAAAATATGGACGTACAGTACGTAAAAAGACTATTTTTGGAAAAGATCGATATTTTTGTCAGAGGTATCCTCAATAGCCTAAAGCGGCACCTTGGCATCTCAATAAAACGACCTTTCAGTCTTTCAGGATCTGAAAAGCTCATCATATGGGGTAATTTATTGACGAGCAGTTTATTTAATCTTAGAAGCAGAAATTTCAATTAATACAAATATCTATAAGTAATTAAACCCTACACGATAAAGAAATTCAGGGCTCTTACCAAACAGCAAATAGGAGATTCTTCAAGAACTGCACAAGGGTAGAAGTAAACTTTAATTCTACTTTTGACTTACAACCGCTATAGTCAAAAATGTCAATATGCAAAGGTGTTTGCAAAATTGATTTGCTTTTATGATGTTTTTCACTAAATTTGCAAACGATCTCACTTTCGGGCCCTGTTTCTCTATAATTCAGAAATTTATAATCGCTAAATAAAATATAAAAAACGTTATTACTAAATACGAGTCGAATATTCAAGAACTGTTTCATGCCCTTTGCGACATCTTTACATAATATGTATACTAACCTACAAAATGGAATTAGAGTCCTATGTCGAATTTATGTATATCCTTCCTGGGGACCTGTTTGGGTTTGGGTCAAATCTCTCATTTTAGAGGGTTTAATCGCCGACTGGGCTGTAATTTAGACGGATTCTTTGGCCCCTGCAGGTAAAACTCGCTCCGAAATCACATCACGGGTTTCAGATGGACAACTTCAACTTGTCTCCTTATGAGCAATAAATCCATATGTATCTCCATCTCTTCCTATCCCAGTTTAGTTTTATTGCATCTAATGTGTCTACATAACTTAAACTAAATCGCATGCAACATTTATTAATTATCTACCCAAGTAACGAACTACATTAAAAGTACACGTTGACACTAATCTGGGATTAGAATTTCACACTCCTCTTTTAGCACTTAGAAAGCAATTAATACTCTTAATAAAGCTCATTGGAAGTCTGATTTTGCCACTATAAAAGATTATAAATTTTATTTTATAAGCAGTATTTAGCAACAAAAGATTCTATATTTTGTGGTATAAATTATTGAGTATTAACCCCTTCGGTTAACTGATTATAAATTCATTTATTTGATTTGTTGTTAATAAGTATAGTGGACTTCCAGTTATAGCATTTATTCATGTTAATTAATTATTACCACTTACGATTATTAATATATAATATGTATAAGCTTTTATAACACTGTTGTTGAATAGAACAGAATAGAATAGAATAGAATATAATTTTATTAGTAAAATTACACTTTTGACAAAGTATTTTTACAAGCCATAAAAAATAGGTAAAACATGCAATGTATATATATGTATACAGATTTATGCGAAATAACATAATATCACAATAAACAACATACAATAAATGTAACTGACTTAGTAACAAGTTATTCAATAAAACAATAATAATACTAATATTTCAATAGAATAAAATACATGTAAATACATAACACAAATTTAAAATTAGAATAAAATTTAGGATTTAGTGAAGCAAAAGGGACTCTGCAGATACTCCTCAATTGAATAAAAGGCATTCTGTACTAAATGACTCTTTATCACTGACTTGAACTTTTTTTCATCCAATGTTCTATCATGCGGCAGCCAATTAAAGAATTTTATGCCATAGAAGTTGGTGCCACTCCTAGCCCTAGTAAGACGGGGATGATTAGGAACTAGGTTTGAGTTGTTTCTGGTGTGATACGTGTGAATGTCAGTGTGCGATTTGAAGTCTTGTATATTTTGTTTAATGTACATACGACACTGTAAGACATAGACGCATGGAAGGGTCATTATGCCGAGGCGAATGAAACTCTGTCGACAGTCCTCGCGGTATCCCAACTCTGAAATTATTCGGATACATTTACGTTTTAGTTTGAATATTTTACTTGAATGGCTGGAATGACCCCACACCAGAATCGCATAGGACATGTTTGACCCAAACTAACCATGGTAAGCCGAAAGAAGTGTGCCCAAAGACACACACGTTGACAGATTCCGAATCAAATATATGGATTTTGACAATCTTTTACTAATCCGAACGACATGGCCTTCCCACGATAATGTATCATTCAAACAGACGCCGAGAAACTTTATTTCTTTCACGCAGTCAGCCAGCAAATGGTGGTCAGCATGCTCCCGCCTCAGGCTAAAATTGATAGTTTGAGTTTTTTTCCCCATTCATACATAGTCTATTTGCCAGAAACTAGTCTTTAATGTTGGTCATTGTAGCAACGATCTGCGACTCATCAATACGAGAGGCGTGATATCCCTCAAAATTTGTTGTGTCATCGGCGAATAGGATGAGATTGCCGTTGCTTTGGATATTTGCCAGGTCATTTATGTATATCAAAAAGAGGACGGGTCCCAGGACTGAACCTTGGGGTACTCCATAATGAATCTCTTGGCTCCTAGAGCTACTCCGGTTATATGAGACAAATTGTGTACGATCCGAGAGATACCCAACTCAAAACCGTAAAACGAGAGCTTCTTAAGTAGGATGCTATGCGATATACAATCAAACGCCTTGGTTAGATCCAGGCAGGAAGCGTGTGTGTCATGTCCCACCTCAAAGCTATCCAGAATATGACCCACAAGACAATCAATGGCAAGGGTAGTTGTTCTCATGTTACGGAAGCCAAACTGGTGATGAGAAAAATGTTATTCCTTTCAAAGTGCTCAGTGATTTGTATCTTTAACGCGGACTCACTCAAAGACTTTTGATAAAATTGGCAGCAACGAGATTGGACGATAATTTGAGCAATCATCAACAGAGCCTTTATTCTTGTATATGGGAATGGTTTTAGCTTTTTTTAGTACCGATGGAAATTTAGAGAGAACAATAGCTTGATTAATAAGCTTAGTCAAGGGGTAGGCTATAAGATTTTTTAAGGTTTTAATGATTCTTACGTCTATGTCATAACAATCCTTACTTTTATTGTTTTTCATATTTGTAATTATTTCTCTTGTGTCATTAAATCATATTTCTTTAAAGTTAAAGGCGGGATTTGGTAAAACATTGTTTAAGTAGTCGGAAAAGTGATTAACCGGGGGTGGTAGATCATTTATAACCCTAGCTGCAACATTAATAAAAAAATCGTTAAAATTTTCAGCAGTTAAGGTCTCTGAAGATCTTGAGACACCATTGGGCTGATTTCCCCTTATGACATGCCACATGGCAGTTTGTCGGTTGGATGCATTGTTAATGTAATTGTCATGTGCTGCTGTCTTAGCACGGGAAATTTCTT
>MU196124.1:700-13677 GCA_016904865.1 Pissodes strobi
GCGTCACTCCCCGTAATCAAACTCCTTTCACCAGTTTGACGTTCCTGCCAGCCAATACAATGCAGCCCCTCTTGTCACGAACTGTCATTGATCGGTCCCAGACTTTGTCTTTGGTGTTCTCCAGCCTGGGGTATGACGATGGGATTTGATGGGCCATATCACATGGCAATTCGGAATGGCGGGGGCGTCACTCCCCGTAATCAAACTCCTCTCACCAGTTTGAAGAACCTTTAACCTATTTTCTATATAACATTGTTCGTAATGAATTTTACCGTAAGTAATGGCTGTAAAATTACCCTTAGATAATAACCCTTTAGATAATCTGTACCTATTGCAAAGCCAAAAAATTAAGACGTTCCTCTTTTCGACGACCACATGGAGAAATCAAAGATGAGCATGAAAATCAAGATATTTGTTAAACCAAAAAAGTGTTATTCAGTTTATCATCGATCACCCAGTTGGATTATCTAATCAATAATTATTGTATAGGTATGTATATGCGCTATAATTTAAAAAACCCAAAACTTTTAACCTCTCAATTACTAAAAACAGGTGCATAACACACTAAGCTAATTGTAACTGGTCTGTAAGAACTTAATAATAAGTATTATTAATTTTACCAATATAGTACATATATTATGCAACCAACATTTAATGATAACTGTTAAGACACTACTATGAGAATTTGCGGATGTTTTAATAACCATTAAATGTGAGTTGCATAGAGTTTTTTTTTCTACGACCAGTGATAATAAAGAAAAATCAGTACTTTCATTTTCAAGGTTGACTAACTAAACAGTAGGTTTGTTCCAACATGAAATAGTTGGCAGGTTTGCTAACTGATACCTGACAGACTTATTACGCATGAGTTAGGTATGAGGCATATTTGATTGGCATGGTCTAATCGATTCCGCTCGCTTCAAGTGAACTGATCCATGTTTGATTGTTGGGTAAAGTTAATATGATCATATCCAATCTAGATCGAGCATAAATCCTTCAGGTATTTCCCAAGATTAGTTAAATTGATTCGAATAAAGAGAGGATGGAGTTCTAACGTCACTCCTTTGATTTTTGATCAATATTTTGTGATACGTTTTGAAGTGAACTGAATCAATCAGTTTCAGATTAGGTCTAGCCGAGCCTAATATGGATCGTTTATGAATGGTTCTCTGACCGAGTACCTAGTTATTCGAACAGTTTCCGGAAGTGCAATGCTGCAACTTCAAATCAAACTTCGTTTTAGGTTGGCAAAAAGCGACATAAGCTTAAAACTCCCGTCCTATTAAATTAAAATAATCAAACCGACAGGGAATTCGTGAAAAAAATCAGGAATAATGAGTAAGATAAAAGGTAGGTAATCATATATTTTCACTTATTAGTACCTACCAATTTCTTTAGTAAGATGCAGGTTACGTTTATTCCTTTTAGTAGATTTTCAATAATTTATAATACATGCAAGACCGCAAGAAACAGCTGGTAATGCTCTAGAAATATAACATATGAATTTATAGATAAAAGTGCATTCAACTATCGATGAAATGTATCTAGATCATATATCTGTCAAATGTTAAAAGGCACATATATAGGTATATGTCAAAATCAATACACATAATATCTGCGTATACTCCGTTTTACTTTGTATTTGTTCTTTGCAAATCTTGTCTAGAGTCATATTGTAGATACAATTATGGAAGCTATTTTAATAGCTCACCAGTAAATTAAATATATAAATTATTTATTTCTTTATGTATTTAATTCAATTAATTAAAAATCTATATGTATGAAGTTAAATATGTAAATATGTTCTATATTGTTGTGGAGGATTCATTCTTACCCTGGAATTGATTGCCTTTGGCTCCACAAATGATTAAATTTGGTTTGAATTGTTATAGAGCCACTTCTGCCCAGGCTCAAGGATGTAAACTGCACAAGTGCAAGTTTAGTGACCCTAATGAAATGTGTACCTATATTTCTTCGATTCGATATCAAGTCGGATATCGTTTTCAAGAAAAGCAAAAAACTAAAAATGAAAATGGTTAGCAAATACAATAAAACAGTAAAAAGCTCTTGCAGATTGTCAGGCTTTGAATTGACTTTGACAAGATGACAATTATAATGCCATATTTAATTACTGGTTAACTGGTATTTAGTTTCATAATGAGGTGTTATTTGGTAAATTAATTTGTTTTTCAACTTCTATATATCTATAATTTGGTGTTATTCGCTTAGGAAGAATTTAATGATTTTTGTTGAAAGGATTAGTTAATTTTTAAGTGTCCCTTATCAACTTAAGTTTTTAGCAAAGGTAACCATGTACTAACTTACAGAAGTTAAAGCACTTTCTTTAATTTTACGTTTTTTAGAAGAAGGCTCCTTTGCCAAAATACTAGAAGCGTTCCATTGTATTCTGTGATTGTTATCAAATGCATGTTGACAAATGTGTGATTTGTGGAATTGTGCATTTCTAATATAAGTTTGGTGTTCTTTTATACGTTTTGATAATGGTCTAGAGGTCTCACCTATATAAAATTTATTACATTCACATGGTATTTTATAGATAACATTTTTAGTAGTTTCATTTTCATTAAGTGGTTTTGTTTTTGTTAGTTTAGATCTAAGGGTGTTTTCTGTTTTGAAAATTGTACGAATGTTAAATTTATTACCTATTCGTTTTATTTTGTCTGATAAACCAGGAATATAAGGAATAAAGAGGTTCGTAATAGGTCTATTTTGATTTTGTCTGATATTTGGTTGTTCAAATTCTATAAAGCATTTTTGAATGAAATCAATAGGATAGTTATAATTAATCAAAACATTGCTCAAACATTCTTTTTCTGTGTTGAAATTTTGATTATTACAAATTATTTTCATTCCATCATATAGACTTTTAACGACCCCCTTTTTTACCATTATTGGGTGATTTGAATTAAAATTTAAATATCTGTTTGTATGTGAAGTGGCTCTATAACAATTCAAACCAAATTTAATCATTTGTGGAGCCAAAGGCAATCAATTCCAGGGTAAGTTAAATATGGTTTATTAGTTTACTTAATTTATAAAATACATATTATATTAATATTTTAATAACTTCCAGGCAAATTCTAGCAGCAGACAGAGGGGGAAACACTATTATTATAAAATATAAAATAGTGTATACCCTTCTGTCTGCTGCTAGAATTTGCCTAGAAATTAGATTTGCCTGGAAGTTATTAAATTATTAATATAATATGTAGGTATTTTATAAATTAAGTAAGCTAATAAACCATATTTAACTTCATACATATAGATTTTTAATTAATTGAATTAAATACATAACGAAATAAATAATTTATATATTTAATTTACTGGTCAGCTATTAAAATAGCTTCCATAATTTTATCTACAATATGACTGTAGACAAGATTTGCAAAGAACAAATACAAAGTAAAAGGGAGTTTACGCAGATATTATGTGTATTGATTTTGACATATACCTATATATGTGCCTTTTAACATTTGACAGATATATGATCAAGATACATTTCATCGATAGTTGAATGCCATTGATTTGTATAGGAGTGGATAAGCAATAGCCGCCTGTCGCACTATTCAAAAGTGGCAACTTATGGGCGAAAAAACAGGTTTCTGCGCATGACAAAATCGACGCAAAATGGAAAAACATAAACAAAGAAGATACCGTTTTGTCATGCGCACTAAAACACTTGCCGTCTCAGCAGGCGTCGATCAGGATCGAACTTGGCTTTTGTCTTTGACGTGTTTACGTTTAGACGGCGCCGCGTTTTGAGTTAATAATTCGAGTTCGATTCGAGGCAAAATACCCGGGATTTCCTATTTCAAGTAAGTCTAATTATTATAAGTATTACTTATTTATACCTTATTGTTTGTTTCACTAGGCTAACTGGGGCCCATTTCACAATCGGCAAGACTCCTCTACCGAATATTTGGTGAAATAATCACTTTCGAAGTCCGGGCCTGCCTATTTACCTTCACGGTGCAACAACTAGCTCCTACTAATTTTCTAATGCGCAAGTCCAAATAGAAATCTGTTTGTTTACATTTCGCGGTCGTAAATTTGCCATGTTTGGTCTATTTATTGCTTATCCACTCTTATACAAATCAATGTTGAATGCACTTTTATCTATAAATTCATATGTTATATGTCTAGAGCATTACCAGCTGTTTCTTGTGGTCTTGCAAGTATTATAAATTATTGCAAATCTGCTAAAAGGAATAAACGTAACCTGCATCTTACTAAAGAAATTGGTAGGTACTAATAAGTGAAAATATATGTTTACCTACCTTTAATCTTACTCATTATTCCTGATTTTTTTTCACGAATTCCCTGTCGGTTTGATTATTTTAATTTAATAGGACGGGAGTTTTAAGGTTATGTCGCTTTTTGCCACCCTAAAACGAAGTTTGATTTGAAGTTGCAGCATTGCCCTTCCCCGGAACCTGTTCCAATAACTAGGTACTGGGTCAGAGAACCATTCATAAACGATCCATAGGCGTATTTAATTTACATTAGGCTCGGCTAGATCTAATCTGAAACTGATTGATTCGGTTCACTTCAAAACGTATCACAAAATATTGATCAAAAATCACATAAGTGACGTTAGAACTTCATCCTCTCTTTATTCGAATCAATTTAACTAACCTTGCGAAATACCTGAAGGATTTATGCTCGATCTAGATTGGATATGATCATATTAACTTATTATAAAATATAAAATCATACCTACCCTCAAGCTCAATATCTCGCTTAATAAGTTCCTAATTTCTGTTAATCTCAATTGTCCGAGGGTTTGTGCAGAGAGGATTAGGTAATTTGGTGTAGTAAGATAATCGTCCTATCTTCATTTTAAAAATCGTAACCACATTAATGGAAGGTCAGACAAATTGTTGCCTATTTCATTAATATAGATGAGGAACTGAGTTGGTGAAAGTATTGCGCCCTGAGGCACGCCCGCATTCATGGTAAATGTATCTGAGATGTGTCCATCAACTGCAATGTGCAGAGGTCGGTTTTTAAAGAAACTGTCAAGTCAGATGCAGAGAGACGCTGGCAGTCCGAAGGACGGCTGTTTGTTGGGCAATCTATCATGCCAAACGCTCTCGAATGCCTTCGAAATATCCAACGCAATCGCTCGAGATTCTCCGTATTTCTCAATTGCCCTACTCCATATATGAGTGACATAGGCCTATTTCCTGTCGATTTCTCTTTGCGAAAACTATGTTGGTTATAGCTAGTTATTCTGTTGGTCTCAAGGTAATTGAGTAGTTTTTTATTGACTACACATTCCATGACTTTTCAGATTATTGGAAGCGAGGCAATTAGGCGATAGTTTGACGGCGTGGTTTTCTTGCCATTTTTGTAACAGGTTGCACTCGAGTGACTTTCCAACAAGATTGGAAAATCCCTTTTCGGTAAGACAAAGAAAAAAGTCTGGTAAAAATAGGTGTTAGTTCGTTGGCGCAGTTCTACAACACGATGGCAGTTATTCCGTCCGGTCCTGATGTCTTTTGCGTATCTAGTTCATTGTGGATTTTACTAATGTCACGGTGATGAAACATAACTTTTGTCATGGTAGTGTTGATGTTGGATATGGTGCGGAGAGCCTTGCCTTGGGGGATGTTTAAGGTAGAGTGCGATGAAAACATTTCGGCCAGCATGTTTCCTTACCTGTAGCCGCTGTGATGCCGCGTTCGTCTGCCAAAAGTTGGTGAGACGCTTTTATAAAGTTATTACTTACTGCCTTTGCTATCGACTAGAAATTTCTGGAGCCACTAGGGCATTGCAAAGGATTATTCCTTTGATTGTGTTTGTCCTTAGCTCCGTCAATCACAGCTTTGAATTCGTTTCTCGCTTCGGCAAAATGATTGCAATTTTTAGCGATCTGTTTTTGCTGCCAGTGCTTGTAGACATGCTGTTTCCTACCTACAGCTCTTTCGCATCTTCTGTCGAACCAGAGCTTTCCTTTTGATGGCAACTTGATGGAATTTGTGATGCATGCTTCCATTTCTGAGGAGATTACTTGCGTAATATTATCTCAGCAAACTGGCGGGGCGTCAGTGCCAAAGCAGACGCCTAGTCAAGAAAAATCTAGGTAGAACTCTGTTAGATCGTCCCAGTTTGCATAATTGTAATGCTAGACTTTATGAGGCAATGGTGGATCTTTCTGTAGGAGTGGCAGTTCACACACCGTTGTAATAAGTTTGTGGTCGGAGGTACCTAATGGCACACCAACTGTAATTGCGTACTGGTTTTGTGGTTAGAAAATATCCAGGAGGGCGGCAAACGCGCCCCTCTCTGAGATCCGAGTTGGTTTGTCTACAAGTTGAGTAAATCCGCAGCTGATGGCAAATGCTTCAGCTTCTCTACCTTCGTTGTCCGTCTTGTTGTGATATTTGTGCCAGTTGGTGTTGTAGGCACTGAAATCTCCCCATTTCTGAATTGGGGAGGTCGACCTGTATTGAATCAAAGGTGGTAGCTAGTGTTGTAAAAAAGCTTTTGTAGGTTCTATCGCTCGGAGGGCGATGGATGCAGCATATGAACTTGATTAATCACTTTGGCGGTAACCTTAAGCCATATGACGTCAAGGTTGTTCGGTTCGACTGTTTCCTCGCGGTGACACGAAAGGTCGCTTCGGACAAAAAGGCATATTCCGAACTTATGTCTAAATCGGAAGTGTAGGTCGTAACCATGGTCCACGTCAGAGTGTAATATCAAATTGTAGACATATAGCACCTCAAAAACACAGCAATTATTTTCCTAAAGACACCTCCATATCACACAGACCTAACAGATCAGTAATAAAACGATATGACGTTATCCTTGTCAAAGTGAGTTTAAAATTTGACAATGTGCACGAGCTTTTTACTGTTTTAATTGCATTTACTAATCATTTTCATTTTTACATTTATCGTTCTTAACAACATGGGCAGATTTGTCCCTCGAAATGTCGAATTTTTTTCAGTTCTTTCAGGTTTTTCAGTTTTGTTATAGGGTCACTAAAGTAACATTTATGTTATTTACACCCTGGAGCAGCCGACACAGCCTTACTCAAAATTCCTACAGCTGAAGTGGTGTAATAGGCAACAATTTGTCTGATAAACATGAATCCTCCACAGCAATACAGAACATATCTTCAACATGAACAGTAATTGCCAAAAGCAATATCTAAAATAACACACCATCTTGATATGCTTTAATTTGACGTCAAAATTAAAGGCTATATTTACAATGACTAAACTTTCAAAATAATTCAAAATGGTAGTCGCTATCTTGAGCAAGAAAGCCGTGTTTTTTTAAGTAAAATAAAGAATTTTTTCTACAGCCGCGCGCAAAATAACTAATTACTAAATTGAAATGAAATCGCAAAATCGACGAATGCCGTGGATCCTTATTTTGCGCTCTAGCGCGAACATGGAAAAGGAAATTCTCACTTTTTCCGTCTAGTGTGCTGAATGGTCATGGAAACCGAAGATAAATAAATGACAGTGGTGCGTTTGTTACGGTTTGTTGCTGGCATTCCTGTTCTAAATATGCCCGAAGCCCGAACATAATATGTCAAAACTGACAGTCATTTGCAAATTTCAGAATAAGCATAGAGAAAAATGTGCATTTAATTTTAAAAAATGCGGCTGTAGAAAAAGTTCTGTGTGTTTTACGAGCGCAAAGTAAGATTGCCGTTTTCGAAAGATTACTGCGCTCCGCTACGCGTCGCGCAGTAACATTCTTTCTCAAGCCGCAATCCGTTACTTTGCGCTCTAAATACACAAATAACTATTGCGTCCCGTTCATCCTGAATATTATAGTTGTTCAAGTCGTTTTAAACTAAGCATTAAAACGAGGTTATACTTTATGAAGGCACTACATAATCAGCGAAAACGCAGAAATTTTCTATACAAAAATTCTCAAAATAGATAACTAACTAAGTATAGCTACGGATGCAAGATAAATGTGTCTATCGTATTTAATTCTTACAATATTAAAACCGGAAAAAATGTTTCCTTAATTAATACTCTAAAAACATCAATAAGTATACATGTATGACATTTTTATCATAATATTTTGATGTTCATGTATAAAGTTAAAATTATTAGTTTAGAATGTAAGCACCATATGCGTTTCTTCATTAGTCGAGTTGATTAGACGGTATCAATAGCAATTTCGTTATCGGCTAAAGAGTCACATATGTTTGCAATATTATTACCTCATATATCACAATACAAAGCAAAAGGTGATTGCTGCAGCCCAAGCGGAATCAGAAATAAACCGATTACAGTGGGAGAAAAGTGTCTAATATTGTAAAGCGTACCATGAATTTGTATTACTATCTATAACACTGTTTCTATTTCGATTTTTAATATTTTGTATGTATCTGTCTTAGCGAATTATGAGTTGTTTTCCTTGATGAAAATTCCATCAAATCGGCTGTTTCTTAAACTATCAGTTATATTCAAATTATTCCTATTATCTACCTCAGGCGCACAAAACGCAAGGTCTGATTTTAAATATCTTTTATATTTTTTTAACAGATTTTGATGATTTTTTAGGCAAGTAAGAGGGAGATCATTTGAGAGTAATGCACGTCATTCAGATTGTAGAATAAGGCTGGATTTAGACACATTATGCGGGGAAAACAAAATAATGTTTTTATCATCCAGTATTAAAACACCCACAGTTACAGCTTGGACAATAACATAACTTCTCTCAGAGGCATATACCGACAATCCTAAAGAGGGTGCATTCATTTTAGAAAAATTGCTGTGGGGAGATTACCGAGAACATTTTTGAATTGAACTTTGTCTTTTCATATTATTAATGTATGGTATCCTTAAATTAAATTTATTTTTATTGATTACTATTGATAGTTTAAATGTACTTACTTGAAATTTCCCAGCGTAATAAGTTCTGAAAGGAAAATTACATGATTACTTTGGAATGGCATAGTAAAATTATTGTTATCCCAAAAATAAGAGACGATTGTTCAACGTATGCAGGACGTAGCGTTACTATTACGTTACAAAATACATTTTACGACTATTTTTATTAAAGTTAATTGCCAGTTTAGACTTACCTACGTAATAATTTTGTGTTGAAAAAAGGGGGTATCTTTTTAAGTAGTATCAAAGTTGTTTGTCGATAAGTTTCTGATTGACATTATTAAAATATCTACCACGCACGGCTTTTGACGACCATTTCATTTTTTCCTGTTCTAATGTCTTATACTCGCATTGTGTCGACATATTTAATCGCATAAGGTACGCTTTTTGCCTATTTGTGTTATTATTTTGTGTGATAGATGTTGCGTATTTTAAAAGTATGCTCTGGATAATATAATCTTATTTGTTTGATGTGTGGCTGTTGGTGTTGCAGGTCTATCATTCCCCTCTCTTTTTTATGTCTATTCTTATTCTTTCTGTGCATGAGATTGGGTTGCTTTTTTTCTATTTAATGGCAGTTTTGTTTTTGTCAGTATATGTTTGCTAAACCTGTTCTGGCCATGGCAACTGGTAAACGAATTATTGAATGGATTTTCCTAGTTAGGCTTTTAAGTAGCAGAATTAATGATAGAATTTTATACATTGATACTATTTCGCTACGTGTTGCAAAATTTCGTTGCTAGTAAAAATACTTTTTAAAATGTGCAAAATGACCATAATATAAGAAAGGCATTTTTAAGTTTTGTTCATAAAACCCCAATAGTTAGATCACATGTACCGAGTTTCGCGGAGGTTGGAAATTTCACGAAAATTGCTTAAAAATTATTATTTTGTTATTTAATGTCATACTGATGGAAGTTATGTCAGCGAATATTAACTACGATAAGAAGATTCACTCTCCGCGGCGGCACGTCAACGGTATGTCTCCTTCCCCGCGCGAAAACTAGCATGATACTGGCATGTGACCTTTGGACCCGGCGCACACTGGTCGAATTTCTAGGAAAGCTGGCCATAATAAGGTTTACCAGAATAAAGACCTAAAAGTTATTAAGTATTACACGTTTAATATATCGTGTTTTAGACAAATAATTGTTGAATTTTTTGTTCATCATCTATATTTATATATAGGGAGTATCAATTATCACTAACGATAAAAATCATTTGTATGTTCATAAATCGTTTTAGAAAATGATTTTGAAAATTAAGGGCTCCTTCGTTGTAAAAAAAAGGGTTTTAAATTTTTAATTCGATGATCCAAATTTTGTTTTTGCAACGGTTAATTCAGGAGTCTCACGAGCAAAATGAATGTTAAGCGGACGACAGAAACGCGTTGATGAGGGCCTGCAATTTTGCCATACATGCATTTCAGAGTTATCGTATTTTTTTTTAATTAATCTAATTGGGACGAAACTAGTAAAAAATATAGAAGCATCAGTGCAGCTGTTGTTCAAACACTTGCTTATATTCTGACTATCCTAAGGTAATATCAAAGCCATATTTACAAATTATAACTAAATTATAAATTTTTATCTGCTGATTCAGCCAAAGTATGTATTACCTCTTTTTATAATAACATCAGTCTTGCATCAGCAATAATAATTCTACTGAAATTTCAGCTTCAGTTTCACTTACTACAATAGTATGGGATTAGGGGTGGGCGACAATAATCGATTATTCGATTCACTTTTAAGAAATTACCGATTAATCGACTTATCGATTAATATTTCAGAAAATATCGATAATCGATTATTCCGATTAATCGATTATTCAGTTATTTGCTAAAATATTAAGCGTTTAATCGATTATTCAATTTATTGCCCACCCGGTACCGATGAGTTTACAACAGATATAGCTTTTAAAATTCCAGTTTAATAATGCATTGAGTTAAGGGTAATTTAAATGACATAAATAAAATACTTTCAGTACAATATATGAAGCAAAAAAAAACAGAGAGACGTAAATGCTCAAACAAGACAGCTGCAGGAAAAACTGCGCACGTTACAAATTCCGCCATTAAGGGATCCTCATTTCGACGCGCCATTTTCTGATAATCTGGCTTCAGTTGCTGCATAATTAGGTATAACGCCAACACATAACCTCAACGGAGTGTTAGCACGTTAGCTGTATAGTACATCAGTCTTTATCTTTTTATTATGTATTTGGGCAAAACTATAGTATGATAAGAAGAATCACTCTCCGTGGCGGCATGTCAACGGTGTGTCTCCTTCCCCGCGCGAACACTAGCAGAATATCGGCAGGCCATGATGCAAATAAAACAATCATGTTGGCAGGCGACCTTTGACGCGGCGGCCATAGACCAGCTCATCCTTTTGTCAGATTAATTTTCACGCCTAAATTCTATAGTCGAGTCAATATTCGATATAAGATAATATCGCTATTTTTTAGTTGTGTTGTATTACAAAATAGGAATGAAATATACAGTAAAAATATTGTGCGAAACCTTTAACCAATTTTAAAATCACCCAAAAGGCCAAAATTTAATTAAGTATTAAAAGATGGGGCAAATTCGAGCAACATTTTCTTCTTGATGTCTTTTGTACTTTTGTCAGAATATTAGTATTCAGAAATATGGTGAAATCATTAACACAAAATCAAAATCTCTTAAATATTAGTTATTACATACCTTGAGTATTGTTATCAATAATAACTAATTAAAAACGTTAACAGATTTTTGAAACAGCCTGTTGAATACAAACTTTATTAAAAAATGTATTTGGTGATAATAATAAAAAAAACATAACGTAAGTTTGACATGGAGCTGCAAACAATTCAGAAGATATCAATTGTGTTTTTCCAAAGCCAAATAGAGTGTTAGAGTGCTATAAATAAGTTCGTCATAAATTTGATTAAATATACCGCAAACGAAAATATCGTTTATGGCCAGCTTTTATTTAAATTCAACCTGTGTGCGGCGAAGTTCGCGGAACATTACCAGGCAACGAAGAAAATAAACGACGATTCCTTTGTAGCACTCTCTTGCCATTGAGTGGACCTTCTTGTAGTAGTTAATATTCGCTGGTTATGTGGCGTATAATGTCTATCCTATATGATACATTGTAATGTTAATATTTACTATGATTTAATAAACATTAAAAATTTGAAAGCGATATATGCAAACTTTAAGTTGCTTGGCTTCTTTTTACTGTGTGTGCTCAGCCTACCGGCGGCGCTGGCCAGATTGCGATACTCTAATAAAACATGTGTTTTTGCTCACTACTGAGTAAGATGTTTACCCACTGTGTGGCTGGGACATTAGCTCCGCTCTTGTCTCTCACCTCTGGAGCGTAATGACCGTTGACGTGTGTGATATTTGTTTGGCGTCATCTGGTCTTCACGTTATTAACTTAGCAAATCAAACAAACTCACCTATTAATTATTCAGATCTGATAGCACTATAAACAGATGATGATACATCGAAATTGCGTGTACAGATTTCGCTTTAATTACTTATGTAATTGCTTCTAGAATAAAATTTGCAATACCTAACTTGATTCGTTGTTATCAATCTTCAGTGTTTGAGAACCAAGTAATAGAAAGGATTTCATTTTAGGGTTAACAGAATTTGAAAACGGCCGCAGACAATTTGTGTTTGCCCTGCGCATTTACCATTTCGAAGAGCCATAGATTTTTGACATTATTTAAGTGTGCGCTGTTAAATGATTCAACACAACCAGTAATGCCACACGATTACACTTTATTTTAATATGTTAATTAAATTAAACTCAGTTTTTCTTTACACATTTATACGCGCATATGTCGAATACCTTCACTCTTTAAAAGTCAAAACTGTATCTTTTTTTCTTCTCTCGTTCGGCACCTTCAGGACCTATGCCATTTTAATGGCGCTAAAGTCAACAGCCATAACTCACTCATTGACTAAGTGGCTGAATGGCTTCATACTTTGACGACCTACAGTTCGTTCATCCTGACCAAGGGTCGTCCTCGAAACTTCCAAATACTGATGTGGTTAGGATCACCACACAACTCGTATGCAATTCACTATGCCAT
>JAEQML010075788.1:0-13673 GCA_016904865.1 Pissodes strobi
TTCAGACACCAACACTGCTTGACTTACAAGATCGACGTAAAGAGTGACCAAGCGATCGGGGACCGAAAAGCAGCAAGCCGCACGAGAAATCGCACCTCGGAAAAAACTCGCTCCACCAATGAATACACGGCACGACAAATGACATGTTTCTCTCAATAATTCATCCCAGGGAATTAGACGATGAAAACTTGGGATTTCGATGTGTAGGCATCCACAAAAAAAACTGCTCAGAGTAGCCAAAAGGGCATCGTCATTCAGCCACTCCAATTAATAGAATTTCTCAATTAATTAACTGCGCGCGACGCTCAACCCATCAACCACTCTGAAACAGTATGCGCTACGAAAGCAGGAAACATTAGAAAGCCATCGACTTTATTTTCACGCGCCAAATTCAATTGGTTGGAAATCGAATTGTTAGGAAAGCGAATTTATTTTTATTTCTCGATCGAGAGAACGTCGAAGCCAGAATATCTACGGGGGTTTTTCGCTATTAACCATGAATGCGCTCGGAGCCATATGAAGGGCGACAAGTTCTAGGATTATTTACGCATCGATATACGCTAGACAAAACGGCCTGTGACAATCTGCTTTTTAAGAGAAGATACGAATTCTTAAAGAAAGTGTTGCAGTTTTTCAATAATATTATTAGTAATTATTCAGAACATTACATTATCTTATCGAGTAGCTTAAGCAAACATCCAAAAACTAATAGCGCGTATGCCACCTCGTGTTCTTATCACTTCTTCCATACGCCGACGTGGCATGCTTTCACAGTATAATGACACTTTGCTCAACAATGCTCTTAATGTTGCCACGCAACGAAAGGTTGCTCGATAAGGTAATGTAATGTTCTGAATTGCTAATAAAATTGAAAAACTGCAACAATTTATTTAAAAATTTGTAACTTCTCTTAAAAAGCAGATATTGACTTGACGTGAATAAAAAAACATTTTGTTAAGGGAAGGTCACACTTCATATCAAAGCATAACAAAACTAAATATTACCTCTCAAATTTTCTACAGGGCGTTAAGTATTTAAGGGTAAAAAAGTAACTCTTGTTTTTTCCTGTATAATGATCAAGTCATCACTATTTTTTGAGAATTTAATTTCAGGATAACATTACGAAACAAATGTCCATAATCTGCTAAAAGTTTGAACAAAATCGGAAAACAATTTAAAAAGTTATAGGCGACTAAAATTAAGTTAAATTATCTTTGTCCGGAATTTATTGTTGGGGAACATTGATTCGCCTTATTAAAAACCCTTGATTATTACTTATTTACTTGCATTTCGAGTCTATATATTTTTGTAGTTTTAAAAGTGTTTATTTTAAATACGTAACAGTTAGTTATATGTTTGTATATTTTAGATTATATTGGATATTTAAACTTATTGAAAGTGGTGTATCTTGATCATGCATCGATCTTAAACAAAAATAATCATGTTTGACACATTGACTCTAAAATATAGGTATCTCGCATACAAAAGAGAAATTACATTCATTTAATATTAAATTACATCAAATAGGGTAAGATCAATAAAAGTATAGAACCTATTATGGCATGTTTAATCAAATTTGCAACTAGTGGCATGAGATGCAGCCTGCTAAAACATCAATGCTTATCGATACCCAGATTTTTCAAATCGCCCCTTTCTATTATAAAATATTTTTTTAGTATGAGACATTCAAATGAATGTAGCGAATTGACCATATTAGAAAATATCATTTATCCCATAGTTCTTGTCAATCTCTAAAAGCGGGTAATATCCCTTTGCCATAATCAATCAATGTCTCTATTTACGTGACTCTGTAAGAGTTGTTTAAGAATTAAATAAGAAAGCAGCAAATCCGAGTAACGAGTAAACGAAAGTGGCACCTATAAGAGATGGATGTGCTTATATAGGGTAATGTTTTCAGTCTGTAGTCTTAGAAGGCACCTTCATACAATATGCAACTTTATCAATCCGGTTCGCAATCACCTAAGAATTTGTAAGGAGATTTATACTCATCCGCTTGGAGAGACATAATATCTTATCTCCATATCATTTCATTTAAATGAGTTTCTATAAAGATGTAAAATTTATGTGTATATCTTATTTTTAGCCTGGAGGGCAACCGATGCAATTTACGAACAGTCTTCCCTGGCAGTTTGCGGCCAATGGAATTCCCCAAGTCTGGGCCACTAACGGCCTTCAATCTCAAGCAGCTCTTTTGGCGCCAAATCCAATTTTTATTAGAGGAACGCAAGCAGATGGTACCCCTGGAATGTTTATTCAGCAGAACCCTCAAGCGGCCACCATACAAACCCAACAAAACCGTGAGTATATTTTCTAAGAAAAATTTAGGTATCTATATACATAACCAAGTCTACGTGGATATAATAAGAAGATCGAAAATCATAAGTAAGAATTGAATAATCTGAAAATTTGCCATTTAATATTGACATAAGTTTAATAACAAGAGAAATGTTTGTGTTACAATAGTAAAAAAACACCTATATTAGAGAATTGATTAGTCTAAAGTTTGATACCTTTATCCTAGGATCAACACTGTTCAAGAACGATCAGTGACTCAGTACCCTAGATCATCAATTGGGAGGGCATAAAGCTTTTGGACAGCTCCTGAGGTGTTTCCTGTCACAGCTCCAAATAAATGGTCTCTACTCTTGCCAAGTTCAAAGATTCGACTTAATTTCCAGAATAAAAGAGGACTGTTGTCGTTGATAAGAAGCCCAATATTGTTTTCTTGAATAGATTCAGAATTGGTACGCCTCCTGGAACGTTACTGTAACTGATTAAGATAGTCACGGGTCCATTGTTTACAAGCAGTTGCAATATCTGTTGGATGATTATATGCTGTCTCAAACAATTTTCTGGTAGATTGGTAAAGCCTGATTCGGGAAAGGCACAAAAAGATTTTTTTTTGTAAGGAGGAGAAATTCTTTATGAATACCTTCCTCCAAGAGGAAAGGTATTGTGGGACTCTTGCTACTTACTAAAACTCCTCCGTGATCAAGATCTTTGACCTCTCTATCCTGAATAATTTACGCTTACGGTGGGGTCTTTCTAATCATTCCCTCTAACTTGAGGTACCTCTCTGCTCCTTCAAGTTGCGCGACCTCGTAGTGTTTATGTCTTCCCTTTCTCACTTGTTCTCATCCAGGCTTGTGCCTTGGTAGCGTTGTTTCCTCTGCTGTCTGGTTGTACCACACCCACTTTTCCTTACTTCAACCGAGTGTTATATAACACCTTTGCTGAAGCCTCATTGATGTTTTGCAGCGTCGAGTGTCAGCTGCTGATGTCTGCATCCTATTTGTGTGGGATTGCTTTTCGCTGCCATCTTGAGAATAATCCGAACCACTTTGGATCATGTTTGAGACGTTAGCTACTAACATCCGCACGAACCTCTTCAATAACCGACGCACTAGCGTCGTGATATGGAGTCCCTCACCAGTTCCGGCTCCAGGCTCCTCGGTAGTATGCACCTCACCATAGTATCCCCCATGTCTTTGCAGGCATGCCCCTGCTATGAACGCCAGGTACTTCGTTTGGTAACGTGTACGGAATTGGAATGCAGCATCGCACCATCGGGGATGGATGATGAATGGATGATAACCGATGATGCCATATTGAATCGCTGTACTTCATGCCTGTATTGCCTTCGTTGAAAGATACTTTACGTGCCAGTGAAAAATAGATCAAGGAGAATATAAGCCACCCGTACCCGTACGCGCGTACATGTATTAACATATGATCTTCGTGTGTAGCGCGCGTTATATTACATCAAAGAAAATATTAGCTATTTTCTATTTTTACATGTACGGGAAGTTGGGGTGGCTGATTTTGAAGTAGCTTAAAAAAAAAGAATGACACTGAAAGTTTTGGGATAACGCATATTGCATTTACGGCACATTTTAAAATACAAAATTAAAATATCTATCTTATAAAACTACATGTTAGAGAAAAACGCACTTGTAACAGATGATGGAGTAAGATGGGTTGGGTTTTGAGAAACCAGTTTTTCGTCAATTGGAAAAGAGTGCATCTTCTTCCTCCTCTCCTGCACATAAGCCATGCGCCCATTTCTTGCATTTCCAGCACTAAATCCATCCTTCAGTTGATTCCGAGTACAAGTAATTACAACGTATCTCCTGGAGAGTCTGATATTGAGGAATCCTTTCTTGTTCGTTTTTTCTTATTGGAAAATATCATATTTCTTTTCACTTGCACCACCTTCTTCTTTGTCTCCTTTTAAAGTTATTTTTTTCTTATTTTTTTCTATTGTTAGCAGCTTTGTTGTTTCTTTACAACGTTCTTCTTGAAGTTCGTTTTTATACGGCATGCTAGTGAGCACGACAGTTATTCCTCGCTTTCTTTTTGGACGTGGTGTGGTGCTGCTAACTACAGGATTGGGGATTATATCCTCTGGAGAAATTATTAAAGACTTCTTTGGTGTTACATGATCTGGATGCTTCTGCGTGGGAGTTAATAGGATAGTAGATGCCTGCCGCATTAAAGCATAACTTCAACAGTTCCCCTTTCGGCTGAAGTTTAGGCACCGACTTGCCTTCGCCCTTTCTGTGTGATACCGTAAATAAAGAGACCTTTTGAGAATATAAGGCTTTAATTAACTTATTTTACAACTACTGTCAATGACATTGATAAACCAGTAAACAAGTACTACAAAATGAATGAGGTAGAATAATAAATAGTATATAACATTCTTCCCCCCTTAATTTCTGACGTAATCTTCTAAATATTCTGGACTTTTTATCTTGCGCTTTGGTCTGACCGTTATTCTGGGCGACCCGTGAAACAGCTCAGCCTGTTCTCGATTTATTAGTGAGTCGGGGCTTTGATCAAAATCTTCTTGGTCTGCACAATCTTCCTCGATCTTTTGAACTTTGGTTCATGTTATGATGTGGTTCACTAGAAAATTCATTGGTGGTCTGGACCCGTGATGATTTAGGGGAAGTTGGTATGATTTTGTCTCCTTGATGATTTTGCATTAATGAAATGTCTCCGCGGGGGGCTAAATGACGTATAGATACAGTAGGTTCTTTCCCATTTTGAAAACGTACATGAGCATAGTCAGCATTTGATTCTAATTGTTCAACTTCTTCAACAGCAGGTTCATACTTATTATTTCTGACATGTCGTTTGTAAAAAACAGGTCATGGCACAGAAAGCCAAGTGGGTACAGAACTACCATTAGAAGACCGTCGTGAATGGTTAAATAATCGTTCGTGAGATGTGCAATTTGTACTAGTACATAGAAGTGATCTTATAGAGTGTAGAGCATCCTGCAGAACCAATTCCCATTGAGTTATTTTTAGATTTCTAGATTTTAAAACAAGTTGTATTGTTTTCCATATAACTCCATTATATCTCTCACATTGGCCATTTCCTTGTGGATTATATGCCGTCGTACGACTAGTTGCTACGCCATGTGAATCTAAAAATGACTTCAATTCTTGAGATAGTAATGAAGTTCCTCGGTCAGAATGTATATACGAAGGCATTCCAAATATTGCTAAAAGTTGACTTAAGCATTTTATATCAGTCGCTGAAGTCATGTCTGAACATGGAAACACAAAGGAAAATCTCGAGTATTCATCTATAATGATCAAAAAATAGTGATTATTTGTAGATGATGGTAATGGTCCTTTAAAATCAATGTTTAATCTTTCGAAGGGTGAAGTTGATTTTATTAAACTCCCTTGGTTCTTATGAAATCTTGCTTTTAATTCTGCACATATAGGACATGAAGCAGTTATTTGTCTAAGTCTTCTACAGAATAAGGTAAATTTTTACAGCGTATCCAGTGGTACATCCCAGTAACTCCTGGATGACAGAGGGAATCATGAAGATCATAAAGAGTTTTGTCATTATTCGTTGCAGAGCAAATCCTTGAAAAAGTGTCTGCTATTTTGTTTTCAAATCCGGGTCTATATACATTATCATAGTGATAACATGATAGTTCAAGGCGCCATCTCATAATTTTCTGGTTTTTTAATTTTACCAGACACCTTATTATCAAACATAAAAGCAACGGACCTCTGATCAGTTATAAGTCTGAAATGCTTCCCAATAAGAAAATGTCTCCATTTTCTTAACGCATCTACAATTGCGTAAGCTTCCTTTTCTACTGATGAATGATTTTGTCCCCTTTTGGAAAGTGTTCTTGAAAAAAAAAATGCTACGGGCTTTCCTAGTTGCGAAAGCTGTGCCCCAATAGCAAATTCTGAAGCATCAATTTCAACTGTAACCATGGCTTTGTCATCAATTGCAGAAATAACAGCATTTGCAATGTCGTTTTTTAATTTTGTAAAAGCTGCAGTAGCATCGTGGGAAAACGGAAATGTTTTACAATGCACAAGTGGCTGCATTTTTTTTTTGGAAATTGCGGTACTCATTTGGAATAATGTGCAAACATTCCTAGAACGGGGCGAAGTGAGTTGATATTATTTGGACATGGAAGTTCTAAAAGTGGTCGTAATCGATCAGGATCCGGTTTAACAGTCTTTTTTGTAATAGTATATCCAAGGATATTTATAATGTCAGAAGAAAACATACATTTTTCTTTGTTTAAAGTTAAATTGTACTTAGCAGAAGCGTCCATAAAAAGCTTAAGATTGAAGTCATGGTGTGCTTGATCCATTCCACAAATTGTGACATCATCCAAGTAGGCGAAAGTATGTTTTAGGCTTCCATTCTTTATAATATTATCAATTGTTCTTTGAAAACATGCCACACCATTTGTAACTCCGAATGGAATTCGTGGAAACTGATAGAGTCTCCCACCGGCTTTAAAAGCAGTATACATCTTTTCATTTTCCTTATGATATGCGCCCCGAAGATAAATAGTACTGAATATTTAATATTTAGAAACTTGATGCACGATGTCTTCTATTCTAGGAAGAGGATATGCTTCAAGTAGTATAAACCTATTAATGGTTTGTGAAAAATCAATTACCATGCGCCTTTTGTGATTTTTGCTGGTAGTAACCAAAACCTGTGCTCGCCATGGGGATTCACTTAACTCAATTACATTTTCATCCAGTAGTCTTTGGATTTCTTCTTCGATAAACTATGAATCTGAAGCAGTGTATCGACGTGATTTAACAGCAATTGGTTTACAATTCGGAGTAAGATTCGAAAATAAAGAATTAGGTTCTATTTTAGCCGTTGCTAAACTGCAAATAGTCAGAGCAGATCTTGTTCCACCAAAAGCAACTTCTAGACCACTATGTTGAGATAATATATCATGTCCTATGATCATATCAGCACATAGTCCTTCTAACACTAATAACTTCGCATTTTTATAAAAATGCGACAGGATCTTGATATTTAAATACAATAGCCCAAAACTTGAGTAGTAAGCGTTGTTGAAGCCATGGCTACATTAGCATTAGTAGGGAGTATTTTAAACCTTCTTTCTTTTGCTATTTTACTACATAAATAACTATCAGAACTGCCAGTATCAATTAATGCATGTATTGGAATTCCGTTTACTTCAGATTTAAGCACCGACTTGGCCAAACAGGTAGTAGCATTTTTGAGATACAGCAGCACTCGTTGGTGATTCAGAATTATTATCTTGAAATGTTTGATTTTGATTAGTATTTGATGCTGCACTAGCGGTAGTATAAGCGGTAGTATTGGCAAAGTAGGAAGCGTATGATTCTGAGTGATGTTGTGCCATTTCAAGAGCCCTAGCTTTATCAAAAGCTTCATCTATAGTAAGCGTGGTATTTTCTAAAAGGCGTTGTCTAATATTTGGAGAGCCTAAGCCGCTAATAAAGGAATCTCTAATGAAATCAGTTTTATTCTTTTCTGCAGATACTGCTTTAAAATTACAATCCTTACTCATTTGTTTAAGTACTTGTAGAAATTGGTCAATGGACTCACCCGGTTGTTGTCTTCTTGTGGCAAGAGAATGTCTTGCAAAGATCTCATTTTTCGACTTATCGACATATAGGTTTTCTATAACTCTTATAGCATTCTCATAAGAAGAACAGTCACTAATGTACACAAAAACCGTAGAACTAATATAGTTTATGAGCAGATTTAGCTTGTCCTTCTCTTCTTTGGGACTAGCAGCTTCCAGGAAATTTTCAAATGAGCGATACCAGTGTTTCCAAAGTTGTGATGCATTAGATGAGCTAGGATCTAATTCGAGTTTTCCGGGACGAAGTAGCTTGTCCATGTTAGCTTTAAATAAGTTAATTAAATTGATAACGTAGATAAAGACACCTTTTGAGAATATAAGGCTTTAATTAACTTATTTTACAAGTACTGACAATGACATTGATAAACCAGTAAACAGGTACAACAAAATGAATAAGATAGAATAATAAATAGTATATATCACTGTGCAATATCTTTAGATCGTGACTTCTGTACAATGGATATTCCTGTTTCATCACAATTCCATATCTGTTTTGCCGTTAACTTATACTTGTCCACAGCTTTATATAATAGGTCAAAAAATTAATTTACTGCTACACGGTTGAAACTCATTGCACGAGCAGCGCTTGCATTTTCTGGTTTTCTAGTGGCCAAAGTTGGATGACGCGAAAGGAATAGATTTGCCCAGTCGTTGCCGTCATTTCCTTATCTTTGATGGAAAACGAGTGCTGTTTTCCCAGTCTTGTGACCCACTGTTAGGCGACCTTTCTTAGTTCAAGTTTAGTCAACCAAATAATCTCTCCTCCATTTTCTTTAGGTATGAAACGAGCTGCACCTCTTCATATTTAGTAAATTAGTGGATTTAGGCCCTAAAGGTTGGCTTAGTTGGAACGTTGGCTCATTGGGAGCCTGTCTACGCTGCTTTACTTTCTTCTGTAGAGTCGTTTGAGGCACATCGAAAGGTTTTGATGCTTTGTAGTATCCCATTTGACCAGTCACTGCAGCTTCGACTGCATTTCTCATACACTCTGGAGACCATTTTCCTCCATTAGTCTTTCTTTGATAATTACGAACCATTTTCTAAATTTTCCAAAGAATAATACCAATAAGTGAAACATTATGCATTTGCTTATTTCATGTTGACGTAAACAATTAAATTAATGCTTCGTAACCATGGAGATAGCAAGAAGATGTGGCGTACGTAATATCGAGGGTATCTAATTTGGGGGGTATTGGAGGGTATCTAAAAATGGGGAAAACACGTTGCGAAGTATACCTAATTTGCAAATGCACCAATGCTTTTTACACATCGATTTTTTACACAGTAAAAATTAGATGCCCGTATTTTCTTTAAAATATTAGTGGGCGAGAAGAAATTTTCTGATTTTAATTTTACAGGATAAATATTGTAAATAATAATTGGAAATGCGCTCCGGAGGAAGGATAAGTTCTGCATTATTATAAATTCTTAAAGCGGCATACTACTTATTTATCATGAGTTGAAATTTCTAGTCGAAATATACCAGGACTTTGCAGATCTATGACAATATGGATCAATGCACTTTCGAGCTAAAGCTCCTGGAATCATTCTTCCTATAGTAACGATTTTTTGTAGTTGTTCAAAATAAGTCGTAACCGATTTGTTCACATATTCACGTTGTCTAATTGTCTTCTTGTAGTGTAGCCTTTCATTTTGATGTCATCTTCAAGCTTCTTCCATCGTACCGTACATTTTACCACGATGTTCTTACTGTGTTCAATAATTTTGTTTCGATACTGTAGCTGTAAGAGGTGGCCCGTAAATTTTGACCTATCACCATATATCAGAAAGTATTAGAGATACGAAGCAAGTTTAAATAGGAAAGTTGTTTAGAACAAGAAATTTAAATTTTATCACATTTTGTAACACACAGGGTATTCAGTTTATCTCGGACTAATAGCAACTCTTTTATTTCAAATCATGTACCGTATCTGTTTTTACATTTTTGGACCCTACATCAAATTCTTAGCCTACATACCCTATCCGTAAAGCTATTAGTTTAGGAGATAGAAACAAATCAAATTCTAGCATTTGGACAACTGTACAACTCTGTACTTACCCAAATTGTCCAAAAGCTCGATTTAGTCATTAGGTACTTTAACTTCCTAGATTATGATCATAGATGTTCTATAGTATTACTATTGAAAATAACACCCTTTGTCTTAATGACACCTATTACTAATTATATCTTTAATATAATGGAAAACACCAATGAGCGCAACAAAAAGATTACAAGAAGCTTTCTGGCCGATACATTGAGGGATGAGTTAGTCTAGATAGTAGACCTAAATTCTACATAGTCTGTAATATTCTTATATTTGTTCATAAAAGATTCAAATAATTTGATTCAGTCTTTCTGACTATCCACTTTTATTATTCGGAAAATTTGATTTTATATTAAATTTAAAAATATTTGGCTTTCAATATTTTCATAAGCAGAATGAAAAAACTTACTGGAATCTAGTTTCTGCATTTCATGTTAGTCGGTACCATTTACAAACCAAATATATTGTTTGAATTTTTTAACAAATACCGTCTAAACACGTTTTATTATTATTTTAGAAGCCATCACAGCTCAAGGAACTGTCGGGCAAGCCGCTAAGACAAGGCAAATTAACGAAAATATTCAACCCAAGCAAACGACCAATCGCCCATTGAACATTTTGCCATCCAATGCAGCAACAATCCGTCCAGCAAGTTCTGTTTCTACTCAAACCATTGGGGCGCAAACATCGGTGGGTATTTTTCTGTATTATTAGTCAAATCCAGGGGAAGGAAGTATGCTTTGGCAATATTCCTCATCTAACTTGGGGATTGACACCTTCGGCATCATGTACTACAACATAGTTTTATCCATAATTCCGTGACACTATTTACACACTAGACATGTGTTTCGCTGACAATGTTAGCATCATCAGGAGATTATTAAACTGAAACTTTTAGGGCCACTACTTTGAACTAGAATTAATAGTTTTAATGGATCGTCAACGATGATCGTCAAGTTTATTAGTGATTAATCGTTCAAAGTGGTAATTTTTAATTTATCTACAGTCTCTTTACACAAGCTATTTGCATAATCAAGCGAACCCACAAAGGACCTAATCCTCGAAACTCTTCAGTTATACTCGAATGATTAGAATGATGAACTAGAAGGGAGGGACCTTCTATCTTTATTTAAACTATTCTTACATTTAATAATATCCGTTCTTCCGTATACATATCAGATATACTTTCAATTAATTCTAAATTGTTAATTGTTATTCTGTGAATGTTTTCAAAAGAATGGTTCTTCTGTTCTACAATACTCTAAATGAACCATGTGTTTTTGAATCTCGTTTGCATGGATTTTCTAGTTTGCTTAAGATATTTTCGGTTACAGTACATGCAACCAACTTTATATATTATTCTACTTTTTTCAATATTTGAGAGTCTCCTCGTATGGATGAACTGAAAAAAAAAAACTGTTGTAGCGTAAATACCAGGCAACTGGACGACTGCCACCCTTCCTGTAAACATATTTAAATGACGCAACTAACACGGCAGTCCACTTTTTGAGTGTTGTTAGTAAACATGTAGCAAATATCCAACTTGAAATTCACGAGAAGTTGGAAAACATCATGTGTTGTATAATTACAAATACACAAGTTGTTCGTTTCTGGCTGTTTTAACCTTCACTAATGATGGTGATTATACCATTGAAGATGGTAGGATATGTAATTTAAAATCACCTTCAACTGAACAGGTTCACGCTATGAAAACCCTAAACGAAACTATTCACATTGTTATGGGTGGAATCAATAATATCGATAATAAAATTGAAAATATGTAAAAAAGAAGATCGATTTAATAAAATAGAAACTAACATAAAAAATTTCGATAATAGAATTTCAGGTATTGAGACAGGGTTTGAAGCTTGAGAAAGAAACTGATTTTGAATACTAAAACCATTATTAGAAAATATGGTGAAAGAAGATTATGTTGGATGTTGTAGTATAACGTACCCGGGTCGATTCAAAATAGTTGAATCAGATAAGTAAAATTGTGGTTTGCCTTTATTTTGCCAATGATCGTCAAATTAGATTAAAAAGAAATGGATTAAAAAGAGGACCAATACCTACGTTGTGTTATTATTATATCTTGCACAATTTTACTCACTCATTATGCGCTTCAACGGAACACATTTAGGGAAACTTGAGGGAAAGGTGCGTCATGTAAATGAAACCACAGATTCCTAATACGCCTAATTTATTAAAGAAAAACGTGCCGGACTCAGCCTGGAATTCACGAGGGGAAAGAGTACGGCAGAGAAACCCTCGATCTAAATTCCTAAACCGAATTATGCTGTATAATCTATTAGTATAATAATTAATTAAATTACTGTCTCACGCACCGCAATTTGTCGTTCTACACTTGTGACAATACTACAATACATTCAAAACTGAAGAGTTTAGTATTAGTTAGCCAGACGTCGCCAGCAGGTACTGAGGTCCCATACGGGAGGCTACTCAGCTATAGTTGCAAATTGAGCTAATATCTCTAGTAGGACCTGCAGGCCGATTAATATATATATTTCCTTCGTTATCGCTTAGCGATTGATTACATTATTTGTGATTGAATAGTATTGGTTTACTGTTGCTAATTAGTTATAGTCATTTCGATATAATACATTTCAATTACGATATGTGGTTTCATTCTGTGTAATTCTGCACAGGCTACAGATCCTTTATCATTTCGGGTGCTTATAAGCAATTGGCATCAAGTCAAAAATTCAAGGTTACAAAATAATGTTAATTTAAATTTCACATAGGTTTCATACAAAAGCAAATCATTGAAAATATAGCATTTGTTAAAAGAACGACTTAGGGTGCTTTGCTCGCAAGCTCACGATTTATAGCTAGGATATTCGCTCAGTCAGGGGAGGAAAATGTTAGTGGATTCATCAAGTCCCTTACTTACATTACAATCACAGTCATACTAAAACTAAAATTCCAGCACGAAGAGACAGGAAACAATACACAGTGTTATTCACAGCATAAAACGATTTCATTAAATATATACACTTGTTATACCATCAAATATAAATTATCCATGAGAACAAATGAAATATTTGTGCAAATTATGTTTATAACAATATCAAGATATATACACATGTTAGGCCATCAAATATGAATTATCAATGAAAATATGAGAAATATTTATGCAAATTATGTTAATAACAATATGAAAAGGTATACACATGTTAGGACATCAAATATAAATTATCAATGAGAATAAATGAAATATTTGTGCAAATTAGGTTCATAACAATATCAAAATACATGTTGTGCCATCAAACATGAATTATTATCAATGAGAATGAAATCAATATACTTGTGCAAATTATGTTAATAGCAATATCAAAATATATGCATATGTTATGCCATCAAATAGGAGAAATATTTATGCAAATCATGTTAATAACAATATCAAAATATATACACACGTTATGCCATCAAATATTAATTATCAATGAAAATAGAAGAAATATTTATGCAAATTATGTTAATAACAATATCAAAATATATCCACACTTATGCCATCAAATATTAATTATCAATGATAATAGACGAAATATTTATGCAAATTATGTTAATAACAATATGAAAATGTATACACATGTTAGGCCATCAAATATTAATTATCAATGAAAATAGGAGAAATGTTTATGCAAATTATGTTAATA
>JAEQML010075789.1:0-13673 GCA_016904865.1 Pissodes strobi
AGTGACAGCCGCTCCACAGCCTCCTGCTCCAAGCATCCAGACACACAGACCGAGGTATGGTCAGCGAACAGCACACATTTAGCAAGCGGGGCACATGCTGGTAAGTCGTTTATCTAAATCAAGAAAAGGACCGGTCCCAACACCGATCCTTGCGGGACACCAATATCCGCCCGAGCTTCCGCAGATAGCACTCTACCCATTTTCACACTCTGAAGACGATCCTGAAGGTATGATTGCGCCAATTTTATACTATTATCGCTAAAATTATAGTACTTTAGTTTTTCTAGAAGAATATTATGATTGACACAATTAAACGCCTTACTTAGGTCGCAAAACATAGCTGAAAAGTACCGCACATTCTCGCAGGAGTCTATTATAGCGTCAAGAAAGTACGGTGTTTTTGTCCTTTCTGAAGGCATACTGCCTATCTGTAAACAAGTCCTCAAAGAAAGAAACAATTTTCAGAGTCATTGCACTTTTAAATACCTTCGAGATGATTGGAAGCAAGGAAATTAGTCGAAAGTTTGCAGCATGATTCTTATCACCCTTCTTGTAGATAGGAATTATGAGAGCCCATTTGAGGACCCCAGGATAGAAGCATTTACGAATGCACATATTGAACAGCTTTGTAAGAGGGAAAATAACAATATTTTTTACTGATTTTATTAATTGAAAAGTTAGACCGTATATGTCTGAACTTTTCTTTCTTTTAATTAATGACATATCCCTCACACTAAAAAAATTCACCCCTTCAAAGATAAATTTATTATATGAGAAGCTTGTATCTTGCAGGTATTGCAATAGGTTAATGAGGTAGGTCCTTAATCATGTTGTTGGCTATATTGGCAAAAAAATAATTGCATATTTGTGGTGTTATCGTACAGTTACTCTCTTTTCTACCCTCATGTTATTCCTTTTTGAGTTTATAATATTCCACATGCATTTTGCAGGATTACATGCTGTTCGTATAGACCTATCATTAGCCAATTTCTTTGCCTCCTTTATGGCGTTACGATATGACATTTGATATATTTTGTACTCATCCCAGTCACTCGCTCTTCCATACTGCTGACACACATGATTCAAAAAACACAAGTGCTCTCTCTTACCACGGATCTCTCCATTGAACCATGTTACCTTGTTAGGCTGGTTAGATTTTACTTTATAAGTTTTTTCAGGGACAGACTGCCCCTGACACCTCTCCCCAGTGCCTACATTCATTCCCCAAGAAATGTTCTCCACAGTATTGTAGAATTTATTGAAACCATTCTGTGTCGAGGGTCCTAATTTATTTTCCGTCATTGAAAGTTTTTCAATTTCAGTTCCAAACCGTGGTACCACAGATCTATATAGCTACGCAACAGATGCCTACTCCGGTATTAAAAGTGTCGCTCGCCAATAATGAAATAAACTTAAATATTTTCCTATTTAGACGCGTTTTGCCTCTCCGTGTTGCCAAGTCGCGAACTGTAGTTTACCTTTCATATCACATTATGGTATTACTCATTTTCTTGGGAATCGTATGTTATATTATGTTAAATTAAAGTTCATTATCAGATTTAGTGAATGGTGTGCTTGAACATGGGCTAAAACTCACCTTAAATATCGATGGAAAAGGTCGTTTCAAATTTTATTAACTTATATACTGTAATATCTCCTATTTGTATTAAGTAATACCTAATATTACCACGCAGGTTTTTGTTTCGAAGATCAAAGGAAATTTTGAAATGTTTATCGATATGTCAAAGTACCATTTAATTTTGTTTTAAACTCTACTATCAATATTATAAATTTGTTCATTTGAATTGCCGTTTCATTAATAAACTTACGTTACTTAATAAAAAATGTAAAAATCGTATTTTTCTAAAAAAAAATATGTTTGTGTATTTGATAAATAAATATTAATAACAAAACTCGATGATTTGAGCGGGTCAAAAAGTCAGCAGAAATATTGTTCGACGTGATAACTTGGCAACACCAACCCGTTTCTAGACGACTGGTTCACCTGCTCGCGAAAGCCGGTGAACATTTTTGGCCCCGCGTAAAAAGCATTGGAAGAGGTATCTGTTGCGTAGCTATATAGATCTGTGGTGGTACTTGACCGAAAAGGTCAGAAATGTTATAATTCCCTATCTCTACTTTGAGGGAGTCGGGCCTGAAATTAACAAAGACTTGGGCTGGCGGTAAGTTTGGACGACTGTTTTCTAAGGTTTTGCCCATATTCGAGTGCTTGAGGATTCCAACGTTACTATTTCTCTTGTAGGATGGCTATAGGGACAGCATAGAAACTTAGTTAATCCCTTGGCAGGGACCTTGAGCCATATGACGTCTAGGTTGTTCGGTTTGAGTGTTTCCTCCCGGTCACACGAGAGGTCGTTTCGGACAAAAAGGCATATCCCGAACTTATGTTTAAATCTGGAGTATAGGTACTAACCGGGGTAGAACTAGTTTACTGTTGTTGTTGTTGTTGTTGTAGAACATACTTGTGTTTCTGTAAAGGCCAATATGTGTGGTTTATTTGTTTGTAGATTTTGGTGTACCGAAATAATGTTTGTATTTAGGCCTCTTATGTTGCAGAAATCTATTCTAAATTGGTTCGGTATCCTTACTGACTGTGAAACATCAGCATGTCGCAGTATTCACTTAAATCTGTTTAGCTGAATACTATCTTGTAGGATAACATCTGGTAAGCTGGACTAATACATCCTCTTATCAGGTTATTTAGAAGATCCAGAAGATGAGAGTGCTCTAAATAATACTTAGATTTCGTCCGATATGATATTAAAAAAATTGTTTTTTCTGTTCAGAATAAATATTTGATTGTTATTAGATCTTCAGTAAAAATATCTGAAAAACTTTTTTTGGGGTTTTCTTCCAAGCGAAAATCTTTTTTATAGCAACTTTTTCTGTAATATTGGCAGGTAAAGTTCTAGGACCTGAGGATTCGTTTTCACCTCAACGTCTATATTTCGCCAGAGGCAAATCTTCATCCCTCGAGTCATCAGATTATTCTGCAGAAATGTCTGTGTTTTGTTTCATGGGTTGAACTTCCTCGAGGCAATCGGGGACCCAAACAGTTTAAATCACCCCAATGTGCGTCATCACTTAGGTCCTCATCAATATCAGTATCGCCATTCTCTGCTGGTGGAATCGTGAATATATTATTTGGCCCTTGTGACTTATCATCTTTAAAAAATTGCATAAGATCTGCAAGGGACGATCTGAAAAGGAAAAAAAATGTGAACTGTCTTAGATGCATAGCGTTCGTTATAAAGGACGAGCAAACAAAAGCAAAACCAACATCATAAAAGTTTCTTTTCCTTTTGCATACCCTTTTTTTGCCACACACGCAAAAGGTAAATCCTATACCACTCATCGAGCGGTACGTGTGCGGAGAAGATGGTGGACGTTGGACTTGAAGCGCTGTTGGTTGTAATTTTCGGGTAAGATGTTACTCGGAAGTCCATTCCAGAGCGAGGCAGTTCCTAACTGAATCCTATTTTGATGGGCAGCTTGTGTCTGACGAGTGTTTCTGTTTGGCACAGCCCTGGGAAGTAAATATATGATAACAGTATTCCAGAGATGCTCTTTTTTTATGGCAGTGGTACACACACTAAAGGGAGATCCTATGGCGCTCGACGAGCGGTATGTGTGCGAAGATGTTGATTGACACAGACAAAGGGGTTCTTGTAAAGGGATGTTCTAGGTGTTTTTAGTTGTACGACGAACTGGTGCGCTCCTGCCATCTGTCGTGACTGTCTGACAAGAGTTTCCAGGGGCGGGATGATGTGGGCCAAATCCTGGGAACATCTGCCGTAAAAGTATCTGTAAAACAGAGACATCTCGGCCACATGTCGCGGTGTTCCAGAATATCCAGATTCCGGGTCAACTCCGGGTCGCCGACGAAATGCACAGCTCTCTTCAGAATAAGATCCAGCAGATTTAGGGTGTGCTTTGGTGCGGCACCCCAGATATGTAAGCAATATTCTAAGCACGGTCTTATTTGCGCTTTGCACGGCAAGAGCAAATGCTGCTGTGTATAGAGTTTTTTTTGCTGCGCACCAAGCTTCTGGGAGGCTGATTTAGCGATGTTGCAACATGGTCATGCCATGACATATTGCTGTTGACCGAGACACCCAACAGTCCGAATGACAAGGATGAAGGAATGATCGATCCTGCCATAATGATGTCAGAGCCCGCTGAATTGGCCCTCTTGGTAAACGTTGCTGCTTGGGTCTTTGCTGCATTGAACTGGACCAAATTTCGGTTGCCCCAAGTTTGAACTTTCTCCAGGTCTTGATTAACAGCTGTAATCTGCTCCTGTCTGCGGTGGTGAGTCTCAGTCGCTGGTAAGGGTTTTTCTGATCTAAGGTGGGGGACAAGGGTACTGTCATCTGCAAAACTGTAAACAGGATTATTCGTTTTGATCAGCAGGTCGTTAATATAGATGAGGAACAGAGTTGGTGAAAGTATTGCGCCCTGAGGCACGCCCGCGTTGATGATGAATGTGTCCGAGATGTGTCCATCGACTGCAACGTGTAGGGATCGGTTCTTAAGGAAACTGGCCAGAGAGGCTGGCGGTCCGAAGGACGGCAGTTTCTTGAGCAGTCCGTCATGCCAAACTTTGTCGAATGCCTTTGAAATATCCAACGCAATCGCTCGAGACTCTCCGTAGTTTTCAATTGTCCTACTCCGCAGTTCTTTAGCACGAGGGCAGGTATTCCGTCCGGTCCTGATGCCTTTTGCGTATCTAGTTCTTTAAGGATTTTGCGAATACCATGGTGATGAAACTTGACTTCTGCCATGGTAGTGTTGATGTTCGATATGGTGGGGAGAGTCTTGCCTTGGGGGGCGTCTAAAGTAGAGTGCGATGGAAATATTTTAGCTAGCATGTTTGCCTTTTCCTTGGCTGTAGTCGCCGTGATGCCACGTTCGTCCGTCAAAGAGGGGAGAGACGTTTTGTAAAGTTGTTACTTACTGCCTTTGCTACCGACCAGAAATTCCTGGAACCACTGGGACATTGCAAAAGTTTATTCATGATTCTTTGATTGTGTTTGTTCTTAGTTTCGTCGATCACACGTTTGCCTCGCTTCGACAAAATAATTGCGATTTTCAGCGGTCTGATTTTGCTGCCAGTACTTCTAGGCTTACTGTTTCCTGCCTACAGCTCTTTTGCATCTTCTGTCGAACCAGGGCTTTCCTTTCGATGGTAACTTGATGGAATTTGAGACGTATGCTTCCATTCCGTGATCTCTTCGCAGCAGACTGACGGGTCGTCAGTGCCAAAGCAGACGTCGAGCCAAGGAAAACCTAGGTAGAACTCCCTTAGATCGTCCCAGTTTGCAGAATTGTAATGCCAGATTTTGCGAGGCAATGGTGGGTCCTTCTGTATGACTAGCAATTCACACATCGTTGTAATAGGTTTGTGGTTGGAAGTACCTAATGGCGGACCAACTGTAATTTTGTACTAGTCAGGATTGGTGGTTAGAAAAAGATCCAGCAGGGCGGCGGCGAATTCGCCCCTCTCTGACATTCGCGTTTGTTTCTCTACAAGTTGAGTAAGCCCGCAGCTAATGGCAAATGCTTCAGCTTCTCTACCTTCGTTGTCGGTCTTGTTGTGATGTTTGAGCCAGTTTGTGTTGTGGGCATTGAAGTCTCCCAGAAGATTATTTCTGAACTGGGGTGATCGACCTGTATTGAGTCAAAAGTGGTGGCTAGTGTTGAGAAAAAGCTTTGGTAGGCTCTATCGCTCGGAGGGCGATAGAGACAACATATAAACTTGGTTAATCCCTTGGCGGTGAACTTGAGCCACATGACGTCAAGGTTGTTCGGTTCGAGTGTTTCCTCGCGGTAACATGAAAGGTTGCTTCGGACAAATAAGCATACTCCGAACTTATGTCTAAATCGGGTACGTAAGTCGTAACCAGAATAGAGGTAGTTCACTGTTGTTGTTGTAGAACATACTTGTGTTTCTGTAAGGGCTAGTATGTGTGGTCTATTTGCTTGTAGATGTTGGTGTACCGAATTTATGTTTGTATCAATGCCTCTTATGTTGCAGAAATCTATTCTGAATTGGTTCGGTATCTTTGTTATCTGTGAAATGCAGAATGAAGGGCTCCCAGGGCCACCCAGCGCCCGGAGATCCGAATGGCCGGGGAGTTTACTTCCGTAATATTTTGATCCTCGAAGCACCATCATATCCATATATTCCTACTGTGGAAGCCTGGAATACCAGCGCGGAAGCGGAACGTGATTTGGGAAAACCACTTAACGCCTCCTAGTTCTGGTGAGGTGGTCTTTCACCCAACGATACGAGTAGGCGTATGCATCTACCACCTAGGGCCGCTTCCACTGGAAGCATCTGCCTCAGACTCATTGTTCTGGAGGTCCCTAGTCTGACAGGGGTAAAAATGGGGTTTGTTGGATCACTCCCCAGTGATCAGCTTCAGACTTTGTACTCTAGTGTTCTCCAGCCTGGAGAAGGACGATGAGATTTGATGGGCCACATCCCGTGGCATCTTGGAATGGCAGAGGCGTCACTCCCCATAATCAAACTGTTCTCACCAGTTTGACGTTCCTGCCAACTAATACCATGCAGCCCCTCTTGTCACAAACTGTCATTGATCGGCTCCAGACTTTGTACTTCGGTGTTCTCCAGCCTGGGGAGGACGATGGAATTTGATGGGCCGTATCCCATGGCAACTCGGAATGGCGGGGGCTTCACTCCCCGTGATCAAACTGCTCTCACCAGTTTGACATTCCTGCCAGCATCTGGACCTTATAGAGCAGCGAGAGTTGATGAACATTATACAACTTATTTGCTCTATAGGATGCTCCTAGCTTTTGTGCTGCTGCCTTGGCGATTTTGGTGACGTGATTATGTCTACCGCATTGTCCTGACATTGTTAAGTCAGGTTCTGCGGTGTTTGCTTTTTTGAGAAGACGACTACTTGAGTCTTTCCTGCGTTAAACTGCGCATTGCTTTCCTGACCCCATTTCACGATGGCGTTCATATCCTCATTGATGGCAGCAATCTGATTTTCTCGCTCGCTTTAGGAACGAACAGCGGTCATTCCACATTTTATGTAAAAAGATGGGTTCACGGCATGACATTCACAATCTATTTTTCTTATACAATAGTTTTTAAACAAAAATCACGCTGATTTTATAGGAAGAATGTTACGAGAACAAAGTAATACCAACAGAATATTTGTAGGTTATGTTGGGATAGGTTAAATTAGCTTCACATGTGTCATTCGTCTAAGCGGCCAGTATGCACTAATGAATTAAATTAAAACGTCCATATTTCATAGATGGATGACTTTATATAATACAATGTCCATAAGGAAGCTATCTGGAACTATCCGTAGAAGCAAAATATGTAATAATAAGTATGGTTTTTCATTTAGAAAAAATAGCTTTAACCTAATATCTCGTTTTTGGATCATCCTGTCTACTGCGATTTAGGATAAAAAAGCAAAATTAAAAATAAAAATCGGCGTGTCATATTTCAATTGATTTGTACCGTATTTTTCCACCACCATTTCACAGCTCTGTATGATACACATATATACAGCGCAGCCTTACAAACTGCTAATATTAAATTTATACAATTATTTGATAGAGAAACAATTATTCGAAATAGGTACGCCAATAGGCAAAAAGTTCCTCGGTATAATCAAAAATAAGACTAGCGCTTAATGAATAGGGTGCTTTTCTCCAATCAGAAAACATGCGCTTCTTATTAATACAATTATAAATTAAACTATATGTTATATTTATAGAATCGAGTAGTTCGGGCTAGCATCGGATATAGTAAATATATAAAGCAATTTTTATTCCAATGTTTTTGTAATTTTTCCAGCCAAGCTAATAAAAATGAATCAGGGCTAACCAAGCATAATCCTGATAAATCCAGATGATATGAAGCCTTCTATCATGCAGTCCGTTTGGATCAAGCACTGGACTTGGCGGCTCGCAGCCCATTGTGTTTCAAATACTTTATGTTTCCGTTCCATTAAAGTGTTCCCCATTTGGTCTGCTATCCGATAATTTGAATCAAAATCTGCAATATAATTGAATTTGCATTTTTGTGTTCGAGGGACGGCTACAAAAATATAAAACAGATTCTGTAAAGCTTCAATCCTTTAAAATAACTACTCGTGGTTTGCTTTAGCGATTTAATTGAAAAATATACTAAGGGATATTTCAGCTACACGCTCACAGAATTATTTCAACGCGACACATTATGATTAATTGCTCTACCTATCCAGTTAACTAGGCAGAGCTTATTTACATGAGCAATTTGGCTACCAATTAAGGACTTATTTAATTCGCTCGTGCCATGCCACTAGGTCGAGAACTGCACTACGCCTGAGAGTCAGATTTTAATGAAATATTAATGAATTTTATGACCTTTTAAAACAAAAAATAAGTACTTAATTTATAGTCATTGAGGTACTTGAGCAATTCTCCAATAGTTTAATATGAAAATCCATGCAGAATTTGTTGATTCCTTCTGTAGAGTTGGTGTGGGTTCATGCACACTTTCTTAGATGCAAATTGCAAATATATGGCAGATCAAGTATAGTGAAATTTTAGTCCAACGCTTAGTGCTTCGGTCTCGCCGAGACGAGACGAGACTATTGACGTATAGGTCTCGGTCTCGCAAAGTCCCGAGTTTTCGAGTCTCGTCTCGGGCTTGCCGAAACACTAATTTTGGTAAAATAGCGGTTGTTTAACCACTTCGAGTTTGGTAAAACTGATTTTGACACGTTAACTGGTAATTTCGGTTACTTCTTCTCTCCCGTGTAATTTTACACTGCCGCATGTTACGTGTCAAAATACACCAGCCTGTGTATATGTGACAACACCGAGAGTAATAAGAACTCTCCGTTCAGTTCAGTTTTAATATAAATTATAACTAAATACTTAAATAATTCACTTAAATATCTTCAGTATCTATTTCGATGGTCTTAAGTTCTGATTTAATGTTTTACCTTGTTCCAAAGTATATCTTTATATAAATAAAAGGCTGTTTTCTAGTTACCTGTTCTATTAGTATATAAGAATGTCTATTAACTAATAAGAATATAAGAATATTATTAGTTTTTTATTTCGTTTTTGCTAAAAGAAAATTAGTGTTAACTTTTAAACATATTTTGCAATAACGTAAATGTCTGAAAGCCTGTTTTTTGATTTTGTCTATATTGATTTTTTTAAGTATTTTATAAACGTGCAAATATATTTGTATATTTATTTGACTTTTGGCTTTTCTATCTTTGTCAAAACAATATTTGCTTGTTTTCCTTTTATAGAAATGATTGTATTAATAGAGTTAAGACTTGACTTAATAAATAAATGCAATTTTGTAACCATATAATTCTTGATTTTATTACAACTAGAATTACACCTTTTAGGTATTTTAAGTATATTATATATGTTAATATTTGAGACAAGACTTGTCTTCTCTGTACTAAATGCACCGATTGCATTGAAATTATACTTTAAATTTTATATTATTACAGCTGAAAAAAATAGGTTATAGAAATAACGAGTGTCCCACTAAATCAGACATCAGATTCTAAAGGATCATGATACAATAAACGTAAGGTATGATATCGCGCAGGCGACGATTCGTCTGTGACGTCATTGCGAGCTTTCTTTGGCGCTGCGCGCCGGCCGCCATTTACGACATGAACGAACGTGTGCTTTGCATTTGAGATTCGTATGTTTTAGATTTAAATTTTGTTGGCGTTACTGTTCCTTAGACGATGTTTGTTGGTAGTTTTAATTAAAAAACGTTTGATTATGAGGTGTGCTGTGGACGGATGATAACCAAGGCAAAATCTTTGATAGGAATATAAGGTGTTTCACTTTTCCCAAAGACAAAATATGTGTAGTAAATGGGTTCACCTGTGTTTTCGTAAGGATAAATTTAATAAAACTTCTTCACGTATTTGCTCAAAACATTTTGAGGAAGATGACTATGTACAGGGTGGCCCGTTTAAGACGGGCCTATACCTTATCTCGAACACTACAATGGTTGCAAAAAAAAATTAAAATCAAAAGTTGTTCCTAGTAAAACGATCTTTACTTTTTTGTATTTTTTTAATCTTTATTTTTTTATATACAGGGTGGTCAAAGAAAGTTACACTTTTTTAAATGAAACAACCTATATTTTATTACATTTTTGGATTCTACTTAAAATTCTAATCATATTAAATTTGATGTATGATGTTATACCTCTAGAGTTAGTAGTTTCACAGCAATAACAGTTGAAAATCGGTACTGTGGCTTCTTTTCACATTGGTAGCAGGAAGACCATTAAAGATGGAGTAAAATTAATTCCACATTCCTATCTTAACTTTCCAACAGCTATCTGATGGTGCTAACTGATGGTACCTAGAGAGGTACCAGATTTGGTACCTACAGAGGTACCAGATTTGGTACCCATAGTACCACTTGCCAATGGTACCTACCGTGGTACCAGATTTGGTACCCATGGTACCACCTGCCAGTGGTACCTACCGATGTACCAGATTTTGTACCCATGGTACCACCTGCTAATTAGTACCGTCAGATAGCTCTTGAAAAGTTAAGACAGGAATGTGAAATTAATTTTACTCCATCTCTAATGGTCTTGCTACCATCAGGATTTGATAAATTTAACAATTTCTAAAAAAAGAAAGATGACTAAAATTATTATTTAAGAAAAAATATTATTATCGATTTCCTTTTTTTTTGCTGTCGATTGGCCAATACTCAATAAACGTTTTTTAGATAAAAGTAAAAGTTTGTTATGTTTCTCAAAAGATGCTGTTTTTAATACAACTATTTTGATCCATTCATCATAAAAGTTATGTTGAATATATATTTTTTTATTAGTATTTTTATAGTATTAATATGTAATAATTAGATTTCACCCAGGACACAAATTTTCTTAAAAAATAGAGAAAATAGGTAAAACATAATGATTATGTGCCTATAAACGTATGCATTTCAATAGAAGCCAATCACGCAATGACGTCAATGCGCGGAGCGAACGAATTTGAGACGGTTAGGTATCATACGTTCCGTTTATTGTATCATGCTAAAGGATATAGTCAAAAGCGGTCTCATCGTGCGGGTCCAATGGTCACATTTTTCATTAAATGTCATTCCTTTCTTTGACATTTTTTACATCCAAAATCTGCCACAAATGAAGTTTTTATTGAAAATTGTGACCTTTGGACCCGCACGATAAGATCGCTTTTGATTATAATAAAAAATACTTTAACTTTGCTAATTTCAACCATATTTTTGAATCGATAATATAACAACAATTTAGTAATTTATAGGATACCATGTAATATTTCACGAGATAGTGTAATTAGGTGTATAAAGCACACGTAATATGGTAAAACTGACACAGAACTGTGCAATACTTATTAAAATGCTAATACAGCATAGTGAAAAACAACACCTCCAAGTGAACATTTCACACACCGCAGTGTTTAGGTTTATTTTTTTTAGTGTGTTTTACCAAATTAAGGGTTTTATTACACAGATATGTGTAAAAGTTTCACCATTTTCAGTGACATATGTAACACTAATGCCCGGTTTCTGAACTACCACATATCTAATGTATAAAGTTATGAAGCCTTTAGTTACTATGGTTACAATTGTATTAACAATCGTTGTCATAGGAAATATTAGAAGAGTAAAGTTATCCATACTTTAAGAAACTGGGCATAAGTAGTGTAAAGCGCATTGCACAGGGTTTTGGTAATGTTACACGTTCAGAAATGGTTAAAACTACACTAGATTGGGTGGATTTATATAGACCACTTTTAGTGTTAAATTTAATACGCGAGTTTTTATAGTTTAGGCGCTATCGTATTTTATAGCGCGCAGAATTTAAAAATTCTGGTAACTCGTCACATCGGCGCCGACAGAGTTTTTAAATTCTGCACGCTATAAAATATCATAGCGCCTAAACTATAAAAGTGACACTAACGATTTTGGTACCAGAAATATTTTTGGTCTTTTATCTACAGTTTCTTCGCTGCATGTTACAGGAAATTCCTAAAAACAAAAAAGTTTCTCGATTGATGAATATTTGCCTGCATAATTTCTGAACTGCAAAAGTTATCGATGTTCTAAGCATATTTAGAATAGAAAATATCAACCATTTTATACTTCGACAGAAGCGCCAAACTGTGCACTTTACAATAGTAAAAAAAATAGCTCAACTAGGTACGAAGATATTGGAGTGAATATGTAGAAGAACGCAACTCGATTTTATCCATTATTTTCTCAATTACGCCTACAGTTGTGATGTCACTGGCATTGCGGGGATGAGTGTCAGGGCTAGATCTATCGGTAGGCTACGGTTCAGGTCGATTCGATTGAAAAAGTAATTTATTTTTGTACACATAAATACTTATCTCATACACCTTGATTCCCAACAATGTAAGAATTCTGTTATTTTTAAAATGCTCCCTACAAGAGTTATAATGGCATACTTATGAATAAGAAAAACCCTGGAAGCCATTGGACTCAAATCCCAATTCACAATAACATATCATGAATGAATGAAAATTTGCGTAATATAATGTCAAGAGTGCCTGTTTCCCACAGTGTTTTTGAAAGAAACTTCCAAGCATAACAACTACTTCTTAATTTGCCACATACATTTTCTATATGGGAATTCCACCGCAAGTCATGATCAAAGGTCGCACCCAAGAGCCTGGAGCTACTCAATGGAAGCAACTGATTCGGCGTATCTCTAAATAAAACAACGGCATCTTGAGTTTGCCTATTGCGTGTAAATGTCACAAAGTGTGTTTTATCTTTATTAAGACATAATTTGTTTTTCTTAGACCATATTGTTATACTGTTATACACAGTCTCTGCCATCACTCCAAGTTATCACCTCCAATCCAAACATTGGTATCATCCGCATAAAATACAACCCTTATATCAGGACATCCCTTATATCAGGACATATCTTCTCCATAAAAAACACAAGATCATTAGCATAAACTAAAAATGAAAAAGGCCTCAGGATAGATCCCTGTGGAACGCCCTGTGTTATTAAACTAGACTGATTTCTTTCATTACTAATTGTTACTACTTGGCTTCTATTTTGAAAATAAAACTTTAACAATGTCAATGATGTATCTCTAATACCATACCTATAAAGTTTTTCTAATAAAATGCTGTGATCGACATAATCAAAAGCACGGGGAAAATCTATAAATAACCCTAAGATACATTTCCCTTGTCAAGAGCATCCACAATATGGTTTTGAAACTCGCATAATGCTGTTTCTGTGCTTTTTGAGATGGTAAAACCGTGTGGAGAGGTATTTAATGTCCTATATTTTGCAAAAAAAGTAGATAGAGAATTTTTCGTGTGCAGTCCATGAATTTTTGAGAAACTTGACAACAAATTTATAGCACGATAGTTAGCATAGGCATTGCTGTCACCCCCTTTAAACAAACGGAGTACTTTAGCTACTTTTAACCTGTCAGGATGTCAGGAAAAACTACTTTCTCCAAAGATAAATTTATAATTTGCAAAAGCTAAAACATTACACAAAACAGACTTGCATTTCTTCAAGAAGTTATTAGAGATTTGACCAAACCTGCAACACCTGAAGATTTTAGATTGTTAATTAAAGCTACCAC
>JAEQML010075790.1:0-13672 GCA_016904865.1 Pissodes strobi
AAAGTTAGCAGTAACGGCAGCTAAAACCAAAGAGGCCTGGATTTTTTGAGTGTTCAATAAACATTTGTTGAATAAAAGGGATGTTGTATAAAAAATTGTTTAGTTTTATTCTTAAATTTTTCATACCTCAACTCACTCACCTCACCCGGCAGTGCATTGAAAACAGTAACACACATGCAGTATGGACTGTCCCCATACAATTTGGTCTTATGTTTAGGCACCGCAAAGTCATTACCATTTCTCATTTCCCTGTCACCCATATGCCAGTCTTTATTGGTATTGAACAGATGCTGGTTTTTGTGTGCGAAACAGCAGATTTTATACAGATAAAGGGAATAAACCGTCATTATTCCCAATGTTTGAAACAGTGGGGCACAATGTTCTAAGTATGGTACTTTACAGATGGTTCTAACTATTCTTTTTTGTATCACAAAAATTCTTTCTATGGTTGGTTTATGGGAGCCCCAAAAAATTATACCATATGACATACGGGAGTGCACATAGGCATAATAAAATTTTATAACAGATTCCCTGCTGATCACATCCCTCAAATTCGATATAGCAAAATTTGCCGGTGAAATCTTTCTACAAACTTCATTTCCATGACTCTGCCAGTCGAGATTTTGATTTATAATGAGCCCCAAAAATTTAGTTTCATCTGATTGCTGAATGTTAATGTCATTAATACTTAATGCTAAATCCTTTTTTTCTTTACTTTTATATTGACAGTGGATAAAGCTCGTTTTGTCAGAGTTTAGTACTGGAAGTTTGTTGTCACACCATTCTTGCATTTTTTGAGTTGCGGAGTTTGCCAGATTCAGAGCTATCTCTTCAGTGCTGCTTGACACTACACATGACTTGTCATCAGCAAATTGTGTCAGGACAAGATCACCTCCAAGGGCAGTTTTTAGGTCATTGCAGTATGATATAAAGAAGAGTGGATACAAGAGGGACCCCTGAGGGGCTCCCGTCTGCACACTTGTGAAACTCGACCTATGAGGATAGTTTAGTATATTACCCTTGGGTCCCCGAACCTCAACTGACTGGGGTCTGTCATCAAGAAACGACTCTATCCATCTGAGTCCTCTACCACAAATTCCTAAAGACTCGAAGACCTCTCCCAAACCCTTACGATTCATCATATTGAAAGCCTTGCTCAGGTCAAAGTATAATCCAAATGTGGATTTTCTTGAATCCAGTGCTTCGGCTATTGCATTTATGTGGATTTATTGTTTAGAAAACCATGCTGTGTGTCACTGAAAAAGGAGAAGTTATTTAGGTACCCGAGAAGTCTGTCATAAAAAGCTCTCTCAAATATTTTTGAGAAAACAGATGGTACTGCAACGGGTCTGTAATTGCTTATGTCAGCTCGGCTTCCTTTTTTGTGTAATGGGATTACTCTGTTTTTTTTTGTTAATGATTGATTTATTAAAATGCACTGGGGGAAACATAACGCATGTGAAACTTTTTTGATTATCTTACATGGCACTTCATCAATGCCGGCCGATTTTTTTTTGCATACTCTATTAATAATATCAATAATCTCACCCATATCAACTGGCTCAAGTTCAAACTTATTGATGTTAACGGTGCTGTGAGGCTTGGGTTTAATATTCTTATCAGGCTGTTTACTGATACTAGGAATTTCGCAGAAATGCCTGTTGAAAACCTCACACAGCTCCCCAGTATTAGTGATAGTTTTATTTCCGTTTGTAAGTTCAATAACATGTTGTGTACCATCTTTTCTTTTCTTGGGCAGGTAAGTAGACAATGTAACACACCTGGAAACAGGGAAGAGTACAAACTGAGTAAGCAAAGGTATGTCCAAGCAATTAAAGATCACAAGCAAGCAGCAAACGATAACATGATTCGAACGGCAAAGAATCCATCAAAAAGCATGTGGGGTCTTATTAATAACCAGAGGGGTAAGAACAAACAGTGTAGGGACATAGGTATAGATCCAAACGTTTTTAACGAATACTTTAGCAATATTGCGCATGATTTAGTAAGTAAAATCGAGAACAGCGGTATTAGTCCACTTGATTACCTAGATAACTTAAATATAAACTTAAACCACAGCTTTACTTTTGGTTAAGTAACATTCAATGAAGTCAGGGATATCATTGACAACTTAAAAAATAAAAACAGCACTGACACCTATGGTGTTTCAGTGAAACTCGTAACACAAATAAAAAATCTCATAATAATTCCACTCACAAAAATGATCAACCAGTATTTTAAAGAGAATGTTTTTCCCGAGGTTCTAAAGAAAGCTATAGTGGTGCCTATCTTTAAAAAGGGGGACGAGGAGGACGTATCCAACTATCGGCCGATCTCATTACTACCAATAGTGTCAAAAATTATAGAGAAATGCATGGCTAAAAAAATTAACACCTTTTTTCAAAATAACAATCTATTCTCTAATAGTCAGTTTGGTTTTAGGGAGGGAAGGAGCACTGTTCTGGGCATTCTCGATTTACTCTCCACAGCGATGGACTCGTACGAAGATTTGGAATATGACCTCGTTCAGTTCTATGATCTTAGCAAGGCCTTCGATTGCAACTCCCATGATATTTTGCTGAATAAGCTAAAATATTACAATTTCACAAATGGAAGTATTAAACTCCTAGAATCATATCTACAGGATCGGAAGCAGGCTGTGAGGGTGGGCGACTGGTCGTCGGTTGAGAGTGTTGTGAGTATTGGTGTTCCTCAGGGGTCGGTCCTGGGACCTATCCTCTTCTTAATTTACATCAATGATTTACCTCTGAGTGAGGCGCATGCAAGATATACTCTCTTTGCGGATGACACGACGCTTGCCGTTCGTGGCAAAGATTTTGAAGCCGTCCAGGGGGAGGCGTTGGAGGCGCATGAGAGGGCTGAGCTATGGTTCCGTTCTAACAGGCTTCTCATGAACACTGATAAGACTCAAAGGTTAATTTTTACTTTACGGGATTTACAGGGTGTTGACAATGGGGAGTCTGTCAAGTTCTTGGGGGTTTACCTGGATCCCACTCTAAGATGGGACGTCCAAGTGGAGAGTGTGTCGAGAAGGCTGGGAAGTTGCTTCTTTCTGCTGAAGAATCTGAGGGGCATTGTCTCAACGGAGACATTACTGTCTGCCTATTATGCTCTATTCCACTCTGTTATGACATATGACATAATGGCGTGGGGTGGGGCGTCGTTGGCGGGCAGAGTGTTTGCGCTTCAGAGAAAGGCAGTCAGGGTCATTGCTGGTTTGGGCTTTCGGGAGGACTGCAGGGGAGCATTTAGAGACCTTAGAATGCTAACTTTTCCGAGTGTATTTATCCTGAAAAGTATTATTTATGTAAAGAATAATGAAAGTAATTTTTTCTCACGGTGATATACACGATTATCCAACACGTGGAAGAGATAACCTTGTAACTGCATACTGCAGGCTGAAGAAGTGCCAGCGCAGGCCTGACCACCTTGCCATAAAATTTTATAATAAGTTACCTCCTAATGTGCGAAGCTTTTCATTAACTAAACTGAAGTCTTTCATAAAAGAGATTTTGATTAGAAATGTATTTTATAGTAGTGATCAGTTTCTGTGCTGTAATCAAATATTTTAAAATGGTGCCCATTAAGGGTTTAATTATTTATTTTAATTTAAACTAGCTGACCCGGCGAACTTCGTACCGCCTAACAGTCAATGGATGTGTTGTTAACTTTTAGCTAAACTTAATTTAGGATTTTAAGATCAATAATTTATTAGGATAATATATATAAAGAAGATAAAAATTCAATAAAAGTAGATGATAAGATCTGGAATGATTGAGACTAATCGATTTGACAGTCGTTGTCATTAATTCTCTATATTTTTATTTACATTTCGATTCAAGTATTTTCTATTTATTTCACTATTTGAATTTCTATTCTATAATGTGTAGTATGTTTCTGACTTGCAGTGGACATCAATTATTACAAAAAAGCTATAAGCATGCGTGACGTGAGCTGTCAATTGCGGAAGATGGCGGAGTTCCAAACTTTGTTTATTTAAAAACTAATTTTCTGCATAATTTTTCTGATTTTTTAATAGTTATTCTGCTATTCGGGGTGGAGACAAATCCAATAAATCAAAGTAAGTTCCTATTAAGGCAAAAATAAAAGTCAAATATCATTTTTTCCAAATGAGAATTATTGAAAAAATGTCGAAAAACCCATCTTTCCTTAATTTTTTTCAGCAACAACGTTATAGAGACTTTTTTTTCTGCAGAAGGTTTCCCGATATACCAATTTTTTTTAAAACTTATTGTTTGTGTGTTTTAAGGACCCTGTATAACTTATCCTTAATTTAGCATTGTAAAAATTACTTTTTTTTTCAAGCATCAACTTTTATAAAGAATAACATTTTCTGAGAAACCTATAATAAAGAAATTTCCCATAGGTTGCATAGTTTTTGGACACACTGTATATTTCCGATTTCCGATATTTTAATAGTTATTCTGCTATTCTGGGCGGAGACAAATCCAACAAATCAAAGATCATAAAAATCGGTTGAATAATTATTGTGAATGATGAACAACAAAGTATCTAAATTTTTATCTTTAAGCCGGTTTCTTTTCTGCGACATGATATCACCTGCCGTGGAAAAAATTGTTTCGACTATCGATAGCTCTTTATAAAACTATCGATTGTCCCGATAGTTGATTTGCTATCGATGTTTAAGCAACACGAAGTACGGATGACTGATCGACCGAATGATCTGGAATGATTGATACCAGTCGATTTGACAGTTGTCATTTATTCTCTATAATTTTTTATATTTCGATTCAAGTATTTTCTATGTATTTCAGTATCTTTCTAGATTTGAATATGCTACTTTCCCACTATTTTCCGTTGAATTTATATCCTATTATATGTAGTATGTCACTGATTTACAGTGGACATCATATATTACTAAAAAAACTATAATCGTGCGTGACATGAGCTGTCAATTGCGGAAGATGACGGAGTTCCAAGCCTAATTTATAACTGATTTTTTGTATAATTTTTTATCCGAGAATTTTTCCCCTATTTTAATAATTATTCTGCTATTCGGGGCGGAGACAAATCCAACAAACCAAAGATCATAAAAATCGGTTCAGCCGTTCTTGAGTTATAAGTGGTGTAACTAACACGACTTTGTTTTATATATATAGATTTTAAGGTGTTTCCCTAAATGTTTTTTTTTGTTGTGACTATTTTTAATATGTTCAACCGAATATTGTGCTGTAATCAAATATTTTTAAATGGTGCCCATTAAGGGCTTACTTATTTATTTTAATTTAAATTTTAGGGTGTTTCCGTAAATGTTTTTTTTTGTGGTGACTATTTTTAATATGTTCAACCGAATATTCTAATTTTTTGATATTTTAATAAGCCTTATTGACAGTTATATTATGGTTATATTATTGTGGTAAATTATTGACGTGGTAAACAAGAAATTGTATTGACATGAATAAACTATTTTGATTTTGATTTTTTTTTTGATTTTGCCTGTTTCTTTCTTTATAATGTGCCATACACATTTACTCTTGTTTTCTGCTCTGGATATTTCGGCATCATATAGTTCTTTTTTGTTATTTTTTAGTTGTGTTCTGTATTCTTTCAATTTCTGTCTATATTTCGTCTTGACATCCTCGCTGCCTGTATGCTTCCATAGCCAATGTAGAGACTTTGTTTCTTCCGAAAGTTTCAGGGTACGTTCATCTTGCCACCTTTTATGTTTATATTTATTGTTACTATACTCGACGCGCCGAACAGATTCACCAATCGCGGAAACAATTCGTCTTATTTTACGATTGAATCGACCCAATGTTTTGTTTTTCATTTCGATTTTTCCTATCCATAATACAAAAAATAAAAATAGAGTGGTTTAATGAGAGTTCCTATGTTTGGAATCAATGGAATCATAAAATAAGAAGAATTATTGTATCCGTGTTTTCCGTGTTTGGTGAATCTGTTCGGCGCGTCGAGTATACTAATATTTTCTTTTTTTCTGGGAAAGTCAAAACAATGCATAAATATACTAAAAAAACACGAAAACATGTCATTAATTGTAGTGTACATTAATATGTCAGACCAACTTTCATTGCTTAGTAGATTATTAAAATATTGAATGTTTTCTGTAGAAAATGGCCTGTAAGTTTTTTGTTTTTTATTGACCTCTACTTTTGGTCCTTCACAATATATTCTCAGCTCAAGGCCTTCATGATCTGACAATGGGGAAGTGAAAATAGATATGTCGGACTTTGTATCAAAATTAATAAAAAAATTGTCTATTACTGTGGCTGTTGTGTGGCAATATCTGGTGGGTAAGTCTACCAGAGGTATGAAATTGTATGGCAAAAAAACATCTAGAAAGCAGTCCCTATACCTTGTCCGTGTACTGCTACTTTGGCCTATATCTATGTTGAAGTCACCCGAAACTATAACATTATTACATGTCTTAACAACAGTTTCTAACAAACTTTCTAGATTTAAAAGAAAGGTGGTAGTATCTGCCTGAGGGCTACGATAGATACTTATAAAAATATAATTTACTTCATTTATACTAAAACTGTTAATACTATATTCAAAAATTTTTGGTGTGCTTTAAATTTTTATTGTGACTGGTTTAAATGGCAGTGTATTGTGAAACAGTAACATAGTTCCCCCACCATTGACTCCTTCGTATCTGCAATATTCAGAGCCGATTTTATAATTCTCTATATGAAGGTTATTAAGTTCCCCTTTACTTAGCCAGTGCTCACAAACAGATACTATATTGTATTCATTTTGGTTGATTAGTTGTTCAAATTCATGTAACTTGTTTCGAATGCTTCGAATATTTAGTTGTAAAATTTTAATATGATCTTCGATAGAAGGTTCTACTGTGGTTGGTACCTGCGCGATAACCTGATCCAAAGCTTCTTCTTAGGTAGTTTGACCTTCGAAAAAGATAATTGTCTACCTCAACCCCTTCGGGCCAAAGTGATGGGTCAAAAAGTGTTTTTTTTAGGTCCAAGTCAACGGCCACTTTAAAAGAGTTGAATGTTTTCTGCCTGTTCTCGTGCCTCTCACATATGAATTCATTTTCTGGGAACCTGGAGTGCAGATGTTTCTTCAGGTCATTCTCGGTGAATGTGGTCCTGTATTTGGATGTAAACAGCCAGTGTTTTTGTTTGGCTGCAACATTTTGTTGGTCTTTGCTAGTGCCAACAATTTTTTGACTTACTACTTTAGAACTTCCCTCTGATAGGTGCCTAATCCTCCATAATTTTTGTCTGTGCTGCAAGCTGCACCGCGGCTGAAACATTCTGTATCGTAATACGGCCCGATTGCCGATTATTTTGCGCTAGCTCCTTTACAGATTTGGTTGGTGATTGGTCTTTCTCCTTAGCCTCATTATTCACCTGTGGTGCTTGTTTTTGTTTTCCTTTCTTCTCCTGAGTGGGTTTGGGTTTTTTTGCCAAGTTTGTTTGTCCATGATTCAAAGGAAGTAAATTATTTTCCCCTTTTTTGTTTTGTTCATTTTTGCTTGTTGTTGGCGTTTCGCTAGCTGATTGACAGCACGATACACAGACTAACGGTATGCCGATTGCAGGTCTTAATGCATTGACGTCATGCGGGAAGAAATTCACTCGATGCTTCTCCAGTCGCCATAAACCGACGTTTGGCTGAAAAAACTTTATCTTCATTTGGCAATACATCAGTACCTTTTGAAGTAACCTTATGCATGAGTAGGACATGAGTAGGACACGAACATATATTATAAGAGACATAAATAGAAAAATTAGTTTTCAAAATTGCCAAAGAAAACTTCAAAACAAATTATCAAAATTTACTAATTTTAAAAAGTGATGTTCTGTATGCTTTGGTATGTAGGTACTAATAAAGGATTAGTTTCTGCACATATAAGTATTTACTTCCATTTCTGATATTTATTCACCCGCCAACATGTCCCATAAACACTATACTACTAAAAAAGTAATTGAGTAAAAGCTAAAAAACATGATATTTTAAAATGCCAACACTGTTTCCCATATAACAATACGAATTCTGCCTCCCGCGTGACGTCAGTCTCGGCTGGCGCCATGCGCAAGAACATACCGTTAGTCTGTGTATCGTGGTTGACAGCTGACATTTTCCTTGTCAGCTGTTTGTGACGTTTTTTGCGGTGTTGCCGGTTTGTGTGGGTTTTCTGTGGTGATTTGTTGAGATAATTTGGGTATTTCTTCAATTTCTGATCTAACAAATCGATTTTTTTGTTTAGGTCTAAGAAACTTGTATAGATGAGGTCTTTTATAAGATTCTCAAATATGGTGAATGTATCGACCACATCCGAGATATGTATCCCGATACAGATATGTACATTGCTGGGGATTTTAACCTTCCAAAGGTGAATGGAGGATGCTGGATCATTGGCTACTCCCTGCACTGATGAATATGTTACTCCTCAAGCTGTCCAGGCCATTGCAGCTATGTCGGACCTCTGTGGATTTAATGCAAACAAGTGTTTCATAGCCCATTTTGCTATATTTATTTCAAAAAATGATACCGATAATAAAATTCAAACGTGCTACGAATATGCTTCAAATAGTACAAAGAAACGCGATAAGACCAATGAAAACTCGCTACTACATTGAGGCCAGTCATAAACTACGCATGCAGGAAAGCAAAACAAAGGAAATATATGGAACGGACCCACCTTTATCTTCTGTAGCATGCAACTGACTTACTGCAGACCTTGCTTCGAAATCCACACAAGCTACGATGCTTTTGCGCTTACGCTTCCATTCGGTCGAAGGATCAAAATGTTCGATTTTGTATAATCTAAAGTGGACTCTAACTGGTCGATGATTCTCTCACTGCTATCGTTAGTAAAAAGGCCTATACGTTAACAAGCTAAATTTATTAATGCCTTGAATTTTACATTTAAAGAGAACTTATAACTAAAATATTTGTTTGGGACAGGAAAGAGCCAAGCGCGCTTGTCTTATCCCTGTCCCAAACTAAGCAAAACCAACCCAGACTAACCAAAACTAACCCAAACTAACCTTAGTTAACCAAAGTAAAGAGACAAGCGCGCCTAGCGGAGAGTAGAGATCAACTTCTAGATTATCCGCCATTTTAAAAAGTGCATCTATTTATTTAAACACTAGGTAACTTCCCTTGCTATCAAATAAATTCCAAATAAAAAATACACTTTTTCTAAACAAATAGTTCTTGAAATTGTCCAATAAAATATACTTCTAGCGTCGCCTCCTTTTCGAATCCCGTCGATGTAAAACCACAAACAATATAGCTACGCAACAGACGGCGCCGCAAATGTGTTTAAAACGAGCCGAATAAATAATGAGGCTGCCGCGAGCCTCATTCGCTTCTTTCGCCGGCATCTCGTTCACTGGAAACAATATAGATGACGCTACGAACAGCCTTAATTCGATACGCTGTTGCCATATCCACTGAATTGTAGGTAAATTTGAGTTTAAAAAGTAATAATAACTTATTAGGTACTTAAAAAGTAATATAACTTCTGATAATTTATTTTTGATCATATATTGCATGTCAAATTTTACCCAGTTCCTATTATAAAAAAGGCTGAAATATTGTACAAACCCCTGGCAATGCAAAAAGGTGTTTGTAATGAAAAGTGAGAGATTTTGAGAATTTCACGTTAATAGTTATTTATTACTGCAAAGAGCTATATTAAGTTTTACACTGACTATTTCACTAGAGTGTTTTTTACTGGTAAAACGTCATAGCAACTGCTCGTTTCCTACTGACAAAACTACTATCTGCCCGTTAATTGAGTGTTAATGACATTTTTGACAAACTCACTCGCCTGACGGCTCGTGATTTTGATACCAAAAATATCATTCGCGAAATTGCCAAGCAACAAATTTTCATACCTTTCGAAAATTTTGCCGACAAATTTTTTTCCTCTTGTGATATTATATATGAAAATTTCTTATATTCTTATCACAAAATAGCGTGTAGGTAATAGGTCTGAGCCGATGTAGTAAAGCCTACCTATATAGCAACAGATGCATAGCTCGACTGGCGGCGAAATTCATGCAGTTCGCGCTGTCTATGGTTCGCGCCTTGTCGTGCGGACTCGTGCATTCGTGGCGGGCTGGCTAGGTAGACAGGTCCGTACCGACACAACAAAAGGAGTGGAACCCCGTGCAGATTTTGTTAGGTTGTTGAAAATTGCACTTCGAGAGTTTTCGGTTGCCCTGAATTTGAACAAAATAACGAAAAAATCTAGAATCAACCCTTGAAGACGTGAGGGGATGAAAACACCTCTACAGGAGGAATAATAGGAAATTATGCTCGGAAGGAAGAGAGTTTGGGTGCGCTATATCTGAATAAAATAATGGAAAAAAAATATTGAGCGCGTCTGCTAGTACTCGAGACTGATGTGTAAACATATCCTATAACGACATCGGTTGTAAAAAAAAATTACAACAGAACATTGTGTTCCCAGGCGGTCACCCATTCAAGTACTAACCACGCCCGACTTTGCTTAACTTCAGTGATCGGACGAGAACTGGTATTTTCCACGTGCTACGGCCGTTACCTGTACATTTTAGCTTGTTCATAGAATAAAAACAAACACATTCGCATTTATAATAGGTTTGTTCTAGCAGCGATTTCAAACGGTACAAAGCCATCCGGAGTTTGCGCAAAGCGATATAAGTGTCGGTTATATTGCTATGCGCAAACTCCAGATAGCTTGTACCGTTTTAATCGCTGCTAGAATAAACCTAATATTAGTTAGGATTCTTTAATAATACTTACTGGCAGCTTCGGAGTGGATTAATTCACTGCACAAGATCGACACGAAAATCTAATGCCACCAGAAATAACATCAACATATGGACACAACTTATTTCATATTTATTTACATAGTCATCTTGGGCCGACATTCTTTGATTTGGGAAAGTCAATAACCAAATTTTGCAAATTTTATAAGAGGGCCATGATTCAATATTGTTTTAAACGTCTGGGCATCTGAATTAGTTATTTGTGTATTTAGAGCGCAAAGTAACGGATTGCCGCTTGAGAAAGAACGTTACTGCGCGACGCGTAGCGGAGCGCAGTAATCTTTCGAAAACGGCAATCGTACTTTGCGCTCGAAAAACACACAGAACTTTTTCTACAGCCGCATTTTTAAACTTAAATGCACATTTTTCTCTATACTCATTCTGAAATTTGCAAATGACTGTCAGTTTTGACATCTTCAGAACAGGAGTGCCAGCAACAAACTGTAACAAACGCACGACTGTCATTTATTTATCTTCGGTTTCCATGACCATTCAGCACACTAGACGGAAAAAGTGAGAATTTCCTTTTCCATGTTCGCGCTAGAGCGCAAAATAAGGATCCACGGCATTCGTCGATTTTGAGATTTCATTTGAATTTAGTATTTAGATATTTTGCGCGCGGTTGTAGGAAAAATACTTTTGACAGTTCGTTTAATTTCAAATAAATAAATTCAAATTTGTCATGGATTTTGAAGCGAAAATTCATTTTAAATTCAACCGTCCATTAAAAATAAGCTGTGCTATGGATCCAGATACACTGCGAATATAATAATTAAAAATAATACTTTTGTTTAATTTAAAATATGCTTTTTTATCGTCTAAAATGCATTTAAAACGATTTTAAATGGCAAAATTGTGTATAATACCGCCCTAGCGGCTAGAATCGGTTTGCGCATTTTCGTCCCATTTGCCGAGATATACCCTCATACAGCCGCGAAAGATGTTTACACATCAAAAATAAGATATACCCCTAAAGAGTTGAGTAGATGGAAACAGCCATTTTTCAAATATCTACAGAAAATGGTTGAAAATTGCACTCCGGAGGTTTTTCAGTGCGCTACACCTGTATTAAATAATGAAAAAAATTAGTGATCGATCCCTGAAGAGCTATAAGGGGGATGAAAGCACTGTCTCATGAATCTTTACAGGATACATTGCACTCCGGGGGTTTTCCAATCCCTTGAATCTGAGTGAAATAATAACATAAATTTGTTTTAAAAGTCGCGGGGATGAAAACACCCCTTTTTTGAATCTCTATAGGAAATAACTGCGCTCTGAATATGAATAAAATAATGAAAATAATTGAGATCAAGCTTTTAGACTTGTAGGGATGAAAACACTCCGTTTTAAACCTGTACAAAAAATAATCGAGTAGATTGCAGACCGGTGGTTTTCGGGTGCGCTACGTCTGAATAAAAAATTAAATAATCTGGGATCAACATTTGACGAGTTGCGGAGATGAAAACACTTCATTTTGAATCTATACAGGAAATAATTTAAAAATGCGGTTCTAGTGTTTTTGAGTGCACTGGATCTGAATAAAATAATGAAAAAGTCGCAAATTAACCCCAGAAGCATTAGGAAGATGGAAACATTTCCCTTTTAATTTACAGGAAATCCTTGAAAATATCACCGCGATGATTTTCTAGTGGGCTAATTCTGAATTAAGTTAAAAACAACAGGATCAACACCTGTAAAGATTTAAGGAGATGAAAACGATCTGTTTTGAATCCACAGGAAATAATCGTAGATTGCAATTCGGAAGTTTTGTCGTGATGTGGTAATGAAGAAAATCTGGGTACACCTTTAAAGAAAAATAATGATAAAAACACCCCCTACCTCGAATCTCCCCCGGAATTAATTGCAAATTGCCCTACGGGAGTTATCGGTTGCGCTATATAAGGATTTTTTTAAATTACTGAACGGAACATGAATGCTCACAAAAGCGAGGGCAAATTTGAAAAAATAGCCAATTTAATAATATACACACAGTATGTCCATAGATTGACTCAGAAAGAAGAAGAACTGTTTTATTTGTGCATTTTCGAAGAAAAGATTTACCTTTACTTGTCCTAAAACGTTAAAAAATTATTAGTTTTCAGTAAAAACTATACTGGACATGCAAAAATGTAAAACATAATTTACATAACCTTATAAATAAAAGTTCTTTTCCCGCTGAAGTTACTTTTATTCTTGAGGTTTTTGTACTTTTTAAAAAAATTCGCATGTACGGTAATTTTTTCTTGCTAATTAATGATATTTTAGCGTTTCGGGACAAGCAGAAGTTCCTATATTTGATTGATTGATGCATGACCGTGCATCGTTTAATTTTTTATTAACGTTGCAAAATGTGAAAAAATTGTCAAAATCTGTTAACCCATTTTTAGTTATATAGCATTAAAAATTGATTAGGTAGGTGTCTACCTACTTAAATGTTATGTTTGATTGGTTATCTAAGGTCAAATGACATGAATGTTAGTTTATAATGATCTAAGCATGAATGCAAGGATTAGCAAAAACATTTAGAGATACAGATATTTACCTTGGTAACGCATACAATATTATACCTATATCGGGTGCTGTTCGTCGAACTTATCAAAGGGTCAATTACTGTTTTCCCTAATTTTATTATTATTTTAGGCAAAATACTATTAATTAGAAGTCGTGGAAGAGCATTAAAAAAAGCTTTGCTTAAATAATAAATCCAAGCTTTTTCCAGTAAACCAGGTAAAAGTAAACCGTTGAAATAATTTCGCAAACTTTTAGTTTGCGAACCAGGTACATATTAATGATTGATAATAAAAACACCGTAGTACCGTAGAAATAATAATAGTTTAAAATATCATATTCAAATGACA
>JAEQML010075791.1:0-13672 GCA_016904865.1 Pissodes strobi
GGAGCGCACCAGTTCGTCGTACAACTAGAAACACCTAGAACATCGCTTTACCAGAACTCCTTTGTCTGGCGCACTGCATCACTGTGGAACTCACTTCCAGGACATCTGTTTCCCACTAATTACAACCTACAAATATTCAAAAACCGTGTCAATCAACATCTTCGCACACACACCGCTCGTCGAGCGCCATAGGATCTACCTTTAGTGTGTGTGCCACTGCCATAAAAAAAAAAAAAAAAAAAAAAAAAAGTCTTTAAAAATTTGGATTTTTTTGGGAGTATTTTGACTGTATTCGGAAGTCATACCTTTTTTAATACCAACATCTTTGGGCCAATGATCCTAAGTATCAATGTTCCTTATAAACACAAAATTGCCTCTTATTCCAAACATGGACATGATCTGGGGATGATATAAACTTCTTCATCATCGAAATCTTCTTCATCATTATAATTAATTGTTTCTTTCACAATGAGCAAGTTTCATCAAATCTTTTTATTGCTGATTTCGATAGCCCATAAAAAATAAGTGAACACGTGTTTTTTCTTTTTTTCATAAGTCGAAAAGTGAGACAGATACAACGCCTTGAAATGTGCTTATGACGTCACAATGCACATGAATTGTTACGTCACATCATACATAGTACATCTATATATACAATACTAAAAACTGGCATAGCTCTCGTAATAATCATCTTTAGTGGGGAAAAAATACGTATCGATTTTTTTCACTGTTCTATAGCTTGCAATAAAAAAATAATCAATTTAATTTCTCAGGAAACTTCCTAGTTGCTCTTTTTTGATTAGTATATTTTATATTAATGTAGTCACGATGATTTCTACACAATGGGCAAACATCATTACTTTTTAACCATTTTGTTAAGCAATCTAAACAAAATTTGTAATTACAAGAATTTGGTGTGCAAATATTTTCTTTTTTCAAAGTATTGAAACAAATAGGACATTTCTCTTTTAAGTGCACTTCACTTTTACTTTTTTTATCTAACTGTTTCTGATCTAACTATTTCTGAATTGACTGTCTTGAGTACTCGATTTCTTAATTTGAGTTATTCCATAGAAAACTAAACTGTAAAATGAAGAGGTACATACAGAGCTGCTGGTTTTGTTAAGTTTATTTAAGAGGGAAGGGGAAAAGTCATGGCCGCTTGAAAGTCGATATAACGCAAGGTGAATATATACAGGGAGGCATAAACTTGTTTCATGGTGAGAGAGACTCCTCAGCAATTCAAAGAGAGTGAATCCTCACGGACAGGTAAATTACTTCCTCTGTCAGGACTCACTCTCTTTAACACACTACTACTAACATTTCACGGAGGGACTGCTCGAGTTTCACAACAACTTGTGTTTTCTATTGTCTTTAATAAATTGAACGTAATCTGGCAGAGTTTGGGATCTCCAAAGAATTAATTTTAATTTCTTATTTTTAGTTTGTTTACGAATTGCTATTTGAGTTAGTAGAATCAATCTGTACAGTATTATTTTTGTATGTAGGCATTTATTTGACAGTTTTTATTGTTTTATAAATAAATGTAAGAAAAATATTAAAAATTTTTGTCTTATTTTTCAACAAAGGCAGACGCGGTTTTTATTTTTTTCTTCATAAATCTTCATCATTTAGTTAAATATTTTGTGTTTATGCTATTCAGCAGCTAAATCTTCATAGTATGGTAATTTTTTAAACATATATGTCAAAAATGAATACGTCGAAAATTGAAAAGTTTTATATAATGTCTCATTTTTACACCAGTTATCCCTATAGTTTTTGTGGCACGTAACGAGGTTTATTTAGCTGAAATCTCATTTAAAACGATTTGAAGACAGAAAATGGATCAGGATCGAATTCTTTTTCACATTTTTCAAGCGATAAGCAGCAGTTTATTGGAGATTTCGAGGTAAAATTTTCGAAGTTGTGGCAAGTAATTTCAAAATATAGATCACACTTGTATTTCATAATATTAATCTCGCATTGTTGAAGTTTTCACTTCTGTCGTGTAGTCTGAAGCACAGATTATGTTTTTTTTCATAAATTTTCCTAAAATCCGCTTGGGAATAATCTCATACCTAAGATAATGGCAGAATGCCAATATGCAGGGTATCAGGGTTTAACCAAAGGGCATAACGACCTTGGTTCTTGGATCCAATCTTCTTCAATATAAAGATAAAAAACCATTGTACCGCGATATATTTATACGTGAAATTAGATATTTTACTTTCTTAAAGATAACTGTTGAATTTGCTTAACACCACATAATTTGTATCCACTCTTCGTACACACTGAAAGTGAAGAGTACGGCAGAACAAATGGGTATAAACGAGGATGCTCCACAAAACAAAAATCGAGGGCATGACCTCTTTTCTCGATTCTCGCATATTCATTCACTTCACGTTATTATAGAATGTTTCATTTTTTATATCCAACCCAAGTTTATATTATCTTCGTTTGATGTCTTCATTTAGTGATGTGCGAACTAGTTTCTCGCTTCTCTAGATAAATAATATGTTGTCAATTTCAACTCCCTATATATCTCCTCTCCTTCCGAGCACTTCTAGAATAAGTCTTTCACAAAAAATAGAAATAAAAAAATTAAGTATTTATTTATTTATCAACGTGGTACAAGACATGAAGAAAGTATTATATCGATGGGGATGATATACAGTGTGTACACGGATAGTCAGAACTGTACCTCTACAAAATAAAATTTACTTACTTTTTATGTTAATGAAAGTTTTAAGTTTTTTTTCTAATTTTCAATTAAATTTTTTTTAAGAAAAATTCGCTTGCACTGAAAACTCATTGACAGTTATAAGTGCCTATATCTTTTAGTTATGCAGAGTGAGCCAAAGTTGGAACGACGTTAACCGTTTTTTTTCTGGGAAATTTAAAATATAAACAGAATTTACTTACACGTAAATGTCCTTTTTAACTGATCAAATTGATTTTCAGGAAACCTTATAATAAGCCTAAACGGCAAATGATCTCAAAATATGCTTTAACTTTAACCATAAAATCATAAATAATAAGTGTTTGTGGGCCTTCAGATTACTTGAGCTTAACAAAGACTATTGTGTTAAGGTTCAGACCGGTTGCTCTTAAAGACACTTTTTGGACATACGACCTAGCCGTGGACATTGTCTTCTATAAAATAACAATTGTTGTGTGACATCATGAAGATGACACAACATTTTATGATGGTACTCTTATTACCACATTAATAACTCTTGACAATAAAACTGGGTGCCCGCATGTTAGCCGGCCTTTCTTCTCAAGAATGTGCTTCGTTCTTCACTCAGCTGATCGCCGAATCTCAGTGTATCCGTACCCATCAGCCAACATTGCCGCGAATGACTATAAATCTGCATTACTACACATGTGTGTTTTGTCGGGCGCCCACGAGGAAAAGAAACATTATTGTTAATTATTTATCTGGTGGTCAGTGATCAGTGAACATTAACGCTATAGGATTCAAGACGTTTCTCGAAGGCAAAGTAACGGTAATTTAACGTTCTACATATTGACTGGTAACCTAGTGAAATTAATGGTTCTTAATAGATATGCAAGAAATTACTTTTATGAATATTTAGCAAATTTTGTTTGAGATATTGTATTCAGTGTCATCTTCAACCCCTTCTTATGTTGCTCAATTATTATATTTTAATAAATTCAGATAATTAAATTATATACAGCGTCTACTCAGATATAGTTAACAAATGAATAGCTTCTATATATATTTTTTAATAAAAAAGTAGTAAAATTTTCATTGTTTACTAATTCAATTTTATTGCAATTTCTTAATTAACTTTCCTGAGACTAGTGCCATAAACAACACATAAATACGGGGAATAAGCCTTATAAATATTTTATTATTAGCTTCCTACTGTCAGCTAATTTAATTTTATTTCAATTTCTCAATTAACCTCCCTGGACCTAGTGGGTTAAAGGAAACAAAAATACAAGCAAAAATCCTTGTGCTCATTTTATTGTTAACTTCTTATTGTGAACTAATTTTAGTCTGCTAAAGCAGATACAATAGAAGCAAAAAAAGTTTGATTAATTATTAGACATTTGGTACCTGCGCTTCAAAGATTATAACCAGTAACACTGCAATATGACCGCAATTAGCAATTTTTACTATTTATTTAAAGTTCCAATACAATTTTTAATAAATTTTGAAAATTAAAATAGAGAAAAAACACCTGACATGGAATACCATTTTACGTTCATTTGAAACAAAAAAACAGAAAGTAACAATATTTGTTGCAGGGATTTTGCATGTATACAGGGTGGCCCGTTTATTATGGGATGACACCTTATCTCAGAATCTACGGGGTGTACCAAAAAAGTTTATTACAAAAGTTGTTTGGATTTACTTAAACTTTTAAAATATTATATTTTTATATATACAGGGTGTTCATATTTTCGGGGACAAGTATCAACTTCCTTATTTTAAACAGAATACTATGTATACTAAGGCATTTTTTAATTCTTTAGAAAATTCTAGATATATTTTATATATATTTTCCCATACCTAAGTCTAACTGTTTTTGACATATTTTGAACTTTATGTCAAAAATGACGTTTGTCTAAATATAACTATCAATTTCTCTTATTGAAAGCTTTTATTACTTAATTGGAGTTGCTTTCCTTGTCGAAGGGGATTTACTTTAGTAGCTTGTGTTGGCATTTTTATAATAAATAAATACAGGGCGATCAAAAACTAACATTAAAAAATCGTTAAATAATACTTTTGTAATTTTCTCTTATTTAGCATTTAAAATAACGGCTACTTTGTATAAGGTCGTCTATTCTAAAAACTTGTAGTTTTTTGAAATATTGGAAATTTAACATTTTTCTATTGTAAAAATGCTATACGTCTTTTAAGTTTTGTTATTAGTTGGCAATGACGGCGAAGCGTTGCAAGACAATCGAGCACTACAGAAATGACACTATCTCTGGTCGCCTGACAATACACTTACTTTCGTCGGGAGCAGCTGTTCTAGCAGATACAACAGTCTTTCTTTTGCATCGTGTATGGTAACCTATAGTGTTAAAATCCCCACCGCATAGGTAGCCTCCTATAATGTGCCTAGAAATGTAAAACGCTGGCTAATGGTAGTGTTCTTCTCTATGCTATAATTTATGAATTATAACGTAAACAGGTGCAGTGTATCCAAGAGATCAAAATGTTTGCCACGTGCACATCAAACCTTCTAACACAAACTGCCACGGACGTATCGATAGCTGGTCTAAAAATACGAGGCTACTTATGCGGTGGGGATCATAACACTATAGGTTCTCAGGGGTTGAGTGACTACTGAGCGCGTCTCCGGGTGGCGGATAGGAGGGGGCTAGGGGTGCCATCAGGCACACTTGGCCTGCCGGGGAATAACGGCGGCTAAGGGTTATAAATCACCCAACATGCTGCCCGCACAGCCGGCCGCGGAACAACTCACGACACACGCTTGGCTCGCAATGACCCTCGACGAGGTAGTGGGCTGGGGGACACGGGGGCCTTGGCTTAATCGCCTGGGCCAAGTGGACGGTGACCACTATAAACCCCCCCCCCCCCCAATCCCAAGGTTTTTGTCGGCGCCGAAGGGATAGCCGACTAAACTCGAGGCACTGGGCGCACCCCATTTTATTTCTGCTTTCTGGGCAAGTGGGGGCTTCTTGGCTGGTGACCGTTATTTCCCCCATACTCGTGGGACCTACTATGGAAACACAGAATCGAACACAAAAAGAAAACGGGGGATCCGAAAAGGGTCCCGTATCAAAAGAAATGCCCCATCCCCCTGTGTGGCGGGGAGCAGCCGGGCTTCTCGAGAGGACCGATCGCTACCCCTGCTAGCAGCGAAGGGGGCATGGGCTTGAGCTCGGCCACGGCTGGGCCCTCAGCCAGTGGAATGGAGCCCCGCTCCAAAAACAGAAGCGGGGCTCAGAAGAAGAAGGAGAAGAGTAAGAGGCTTCTGGCGGCTGGACTGACAGCGAGCTCGTCCTCGGCCCAGACTCAACCTGGCCCGCCGTCAAAAGAAGACTCTGTGGGGGCACTCCGAAAACGGCGCGCGGGCGGGAAGAGAAAAAGGAAGGTCGGCTCAGGGGCCAACCCGAAGGCACCCGGGCAATACCAGCAGAAGGCGGGTCCCAAAAGAAGGGCCTCGATTGTGAGTTCGCCATGGACGTGGATGTGGAGGGCCTCTGAGGAGGCTGCCGGTTCTGCCATGGTGGGATCGTCGTGGGCCGCTCCTCAGTCAGGGGCTAGTGTAAAGGTGGGCCCCCCCTCCGGGGGGTGCCGCAGAAAAGGAGCTCCGTCAATTTGATTCAGACTGAAGGGCACTCTCCAGTACGAATGAAGGATGGGCGTTTACCATATCCATTTTATAGATAAATCTGCAGCATAGTAGGACTGCTACGGCCCACCTATACAGGAAGATAGTAGAGTAGGTTACAGCAATTGTACTTATCCAGGAACCTTGGAGTGTCAAATCCAGGGTAAAGGGACTGCCCATGGTGGGATCTGTATTGTATACACCGGATCCGACTAGGGGGGACCCTTGAGCAGACATATTGACAGTGGGACTCGAGGCCTTGTTCCTAAGGGATAAGGCTACCAGGGACCTGGTCCCTATCCTGGTCAAGATACCTACAAGCGTAGGTGTACAGAGGGTGGTACTAGCGTCAGCGTACTTCCCAGCCGATCAGCCCCGCCCGCCGCGCGCCGGGGGAATCAGGAATCTGGTTACCTACTGAATCTGGTTACCTACTGCGAGGCGGTAGATATCCCACTCCTGATTGGATGTGATAGCAACGCGCATCACATAGTGTGGGGCCGGGCTGGACCCAATCGGAGAGGGGAAGAATTGATCACTTATGAGACTCTGCTGTGCAGTACTTATGTAAAAAGCATACGCGTTTTTAATTTTTAATTTAATTTTTTGCCTATACTCCCTATATCTATACCACCAAAAATTGATTTTAGTTCTTTTATATCTAGCTAAAAACCTTTCCTTGTCTCTGATCAATTTATTGATTTCTTCATTATACCATACCGGAAAGACCCTCTCAACCTGGCTCGACATAGGAACACTACTAACCCTACAAAAATGTCATTAACAATCTGATAAAATTCTGTTACAGATTTGTTAACGTCACAACCATAATAAAGACTATCACAATTGCTAGTTGTAAATAACCTGTACATTTGTCCAAAGTTAGCTTTTTTTAAATTAAATTTGTGTTTTTCATTTGTTCACACTCCTCCAACTTATGGTCAAGACTGACCTCAATCGACAGCACCGGGTGGTGGTGTTGATCCACAGGCAACAATGGGTTATCATCAAGTTTTGTCAAGGAGCTCTGTAAATGAGAGCTTACTATAACCAATTCTAACAAAACATCAAAAACATTGTATACATCAGTATTAATTTGTACAAAAATTGTAAATGCTAAAAACTGTTAAAGTCGCACACAGTCGCACTACGGACATTACGTACAAGCTCACGAAGATTAAAATCACCTAAAATTAAACACTTAGTCTATAAGGTTTGTTTCAATGCAATGATAAAATCTCTGATAAAAATCTACATTACAATCGAGCACAAAATAAACAATTACAACATGCAGAAATTCTCTTTAGTCAAGACTAATTTTTACACATAGGGCTTCAAGATCATTATCAAATATCTCACATTGAACAGCTGTAAATTTTTTACTCAAAGCTATCACACCCCCTCCCTATTTTTTGCCTGTAAGTTTTTGATCTCTATACTTTTTAAATATTACTTTATCGGTATTAAATTCCTGGTTATAAACAGAACAGTTTAACCAGGTTTCTGTAAGGGTAAATTATATCACTATTGTTATTCAACAGATTTAGTTTTAACTCTATTAATTTAGTTTGTATACCTCTACAATTTTGATAATCCAGCAGTTTTTTTAAGTTATTTCTTGCATACTAGGCGAATCAACGAATGGCCCAAAAGGGGGTGTAGAGTGCGTGAGCAGGGACCTAAGCGATTTCTTCAGAAACTTGTTCTGGGTACTTACGGAGTAAACATACTAAAAGTCCTGACGTCTAGGTGGGGAGCCGGGAGGGGGGGAGCACAAGGAAACTTCCATTTTTAAGTTTTTTGCTTATATCTCAAAAACGGTGTATCGTACGGAAATTTTTTCTTATATCACATGAAAGCGCATGAAATTCTCTACAACCTTCATTCCATATACCTTTTTCGAATTCGCAACCGTTTGCGAGCTACACGCTCGGGAAAAGCGAAAATTAAAAAAAAAACTACCTCACATTTTTCATCAAACATTCCTTCATATCGTTTAAACTATTCATCTGAGGAAGAAAGCTTCTTTCAGAAAGTTGTAGAGAATTTAATTCCCTTATATACATATACCAATATATCTCCAACCGGTCAACAGTTACATCCATTGTAAAATTTGTCGTAAAATTTCCTCTTTTTCAGAAGCTGTTTTTGTTATTCCTGAGCCACAACTATCACTTGTGTGTATCGTCCAATAATATGTGTTGCTACACATGAAATTTACTTTGAAGATAATAAAAATAAGACATTTATATCATAAATTGTATAATATTAATGTAATAAGGCTGTTCAACTGCCTCAAATGAACATAGTAGTGGACGGAGGATTCCTGCTGCATAAAGTAATTTGGCAAAAAGATGCCTCCGTGGCCACCATTTGTGATGGATTATAACCAACTAGTGAGGATATTTATTACAAACTGGCAACACTAATTGGTTATGGCGTTGGGCGCCAATTTATAACCAATTGTGAAGATAATTAATTTATTTAATTTATTTAATTTAATTTAAATGAGACTAGGGGTGGATTCGATTTAACGGTTCTCCCGTCAACTATATTATATAGTGATTGTGGGCGCCAAGCTCTTAGAGGTGATGCAAACAGAAAATATAGAATATTTATATAACAATAACTAGAATTTACAAAGATAAAAATAATTCACGTCTCATAGAGCCCAGTCCTGTAGTAAATCAAAGAAGATAATTTCTTTTAAAACAATATATTAATTTAACAACTAATTTAAAATTATCAATGATGTGGTTTTTTGTTAAAAATTGTTGAAATTCATATCATCGGATGCAAATACAACTTATAATACTACACAAGATGGCGAATACTGCGGATGCAATAGCCGCCGAGCTCAACAAAATAAACAAAAAGGATATCATACAGGCATTAGTTTACAGAAAGTTTACGCCATCAATTAGTTCTAATACAGTTCTTAGTAATTTTTTTATCGATAAGTGCCACAAGTGTGTGTATAGTGATAAAATTCAAGTGAATGCGCAGCATGATACAATAATGGACGACGTCCATACTGATTGCAATAACATTGAGTGTGTAAAGTTAAACATGCGAAGCCACTCGCTTAAAAAAGAGGTAAAACTGCTAGAACAGAATATTTTTCACATGGAAAGAAGACTTGCTAGTCAAGATGATGTAATTTCATTATTAAAACAATCAAATCCTATGACTAAAAATATTCCGCCATTACTGCCATCTGCCGAGGATACATCAAATTCTTCTAAGCATTTGAAACCAAACAATGCACAACAGCAGAGGAAGCATTCCGGGAATTCCACTGATTCCATCACCTTATGCCAGATGAATCGAGCAGTCGGGTCCGCCATGTTGACAGTCTCAACAGAGTCAATGAATGAGCGCACTACCGATGCCTCGAGAGAGAATGAAACGAATGGCGGCAGTATTAGTCAGGGCGCTTCTGGCTGGAAACAGGTTTCTCGGTCTCATACGAGAAGGAAGCCAATAATCGGATCCAATAAGGAAAACCTGGGAGTGCAGTCAGTTCCAAAATGTGGTTTCCTACATGTCTATAGACTGGATTCAAGGACAAATAGCACTGATCTTAGTAATTTTCTGGCACAGTCAGCACCAGAAATAAAATTCGAATGTAAAGAACTAAAACGTACTGAAAGAAGCAGCTCATTTATTGTATCATTTCCGATAAAGCATGTACAACAAGTGTACGATCCGCTCATCTGGCCCTCCGGCGCGTGTATCAATCGGTATCGCTTTCCAAGAGGATCCAGGTCTGGCCCGCAGGTCACCGAAGAAACAAATTTCAGCTCACCGGCCTCTCAGGAGGTTCGCTAGGAGAAGGTGTTACGACGACCAGTTCCCTTCGGGTCTGTAGAAATAGAATGTCCCTTTGTCACATTAATATAAGAAGTATGAGAAACAAAGCTCACGAACTGGAACTGCTTTTGCAGTCAATGGGATTCCCGGAGATTGTCTGCATTACAGAGACTTGGTGTGATACTGAGGAGATTTCTCTGGTAAGTCTTCAGGGTTATCAGCTAGCCAGCTCATACTGTCGATCCACCCTTAAGGGTGGTGGTGTTGCAATATTTGTACGGCAAGATATCAAATTTATATCACTTAATAAGTCACATAGTTTGAATAGTGACCAACATTTCGAATTTTCATTATGCGAAATTCGTATGAAAAATAATTCCATTTTTGTATGCTGCTTGTATCGCTCCCCAATTGGCAATTTGGATGTATTTTTTAATAACCTATATGAGTTACTGTCTGATGTATGTAAACCTGGCAGGGACTCCTTTTGCTGTGGGGATTTCAACGTCGATTTTCATAAAAAATCTACAACCGTCTCGAGGTTGGAAAATATATTTTCATCATTTGGTTTGCGCAAAACGATAACTGAATATACTGGCATTCAAAATGACTCAAAAACGATCATCGATAATATCTTCTGCACCTTGGGTCCGACGTTGGTGACACCTCGAGTTGTTTACACTGATATTTCAGACCATTCTATGCAATTGTTGTCTTTTGACTCAGGGAAAAACAGCAATTTTACAATAACTTTACAGAAAAGATTTTTTCATAATGATGGCAATATTAACAATTTTAAGTTAGAACTTTCAAAGGTTAGCTGGGATTCTCTAAACTTAGAACAAACCTTGATGAAAAATTTAATATATTTCATGATATATTTATCCAAAATTTTAAATTTTGCTTTCCTATCGAATCACGTAAGGTCAAGAACAAGCTTGCAGGGAAACCTTGGCTATCGAGAGACATAGTTGATGAGGGTAATCATTTGAGAGAACTGTTTGGGGCTTATAAACACACATCGGATCCCCAATTATTGACCCGCTATAATGCATTAAAAAAAAAACACCAAAAACGAATATCTTTAGCCAAAAAAAACCACAATAACAACTTGTTTATAAACACTGTCAATAGGTCGAGAGTGGCATCAGAGTATAACAAACCAACGAGTAGCGACATAAAGCGTCGGCACCTTTGATGTTCAAGGGACCGATTCCGGCAGAGCCGATGATAGATGGACTTCATATTTGTAAACTGCTCAAACCATGAAGTGGCTCGAAAGGAAGCGACTCTGCGACTACACTATAAAAAATTTGAATTGGAAAATTGATCATTTTTCATATTTGAATACGATTCCGTAAAGCTTTTCTATAATATAGTGGTTTTTCCTACTTCCTGTCACCCTTGTCGATAATAATTTCTGAAAGCTTTCATTATATAAATATATATTACTTATATTTCTTCTACGATTTATTGATAGAGGAATCTCAATCGTTTCTTGGGATTTTATTTAAATTTTTAGTTTCCTTTAATGAGGGTGAGTTGAGAGGAAAATAAACCCCTCTGTATTTCTATTTCATGATTTCATTTATCATGTTAAGATATTGATGTGTCAATTTTTAACCTAAATAAAACACTTTGAGCTTACACCCGCCTGGTTTGGAGGCTATTGAAGAGGTGTAGCAGAGGTTTTTGATAGGTAGTAGAAAATTATAATATTGTACGACGTTTTCAGCGGTTCTCAAATAGAGATTTCTTATTGTGCTAGTTTCAGCAACTTCTTGTTATTATTAATAGTACTCCATTTCTTTAAATTACGATAAGTCATATTTACAAAGGTATTGGGTATATTTTTTGAACCATTGAAATGTGGAGGAAAATTAAAACTTGCTACAGCACAAACAAAAAGTTTTTATTGATTGTAGGCTAAGGAGATGTAAGTCAGGAGTACTTAATTACTTACCCGAGTTGCCTTAAGGGATTCTAACCCTCATACCCACTGTTATGAAGACAATGGTGTTAAATTATTAATTTAAATAAAAGACAACAATTTTCACTAGTCTAACAACGTTTATTAATCAAAGGTTATTGAAAGTAAATTTGCGGCGTAGATTTAATTCGGTAGAAATGCAACAAAAATGTTTAATTTCAAAGTTTAGTAAACAAATTTTGACATACGTGTACAACCAAAAATAAGAAATTACCACCTAAAGGCAGGACTAAGCCATCCCAGGGAGGGATGATTGACTATGTCCTCTATACCTAAGGCATGGCTCGAAAAAAAAACTATTACTGAATGATGGTCTAACATTAGCAACCTCTCTTGTAAAGAGTAAGAGAGCACCTACATTCCCTCCGACCTTGTTCGATCCTCCTCCGTCTCTGTACTCTATTTATACTGTTGACAGATATTCGGTAAAATTCCTAGCAGAAGCATTTAAAGGGATAAAACTTGGTTTGTTATACTCTGGTGGCATGGCAAATCATAAAAAATGAGACAAATCAAAACAGAGTCAATAACCTACCTGAATATTTTGTTGATAAAAATAACGACAGCAAAATTTTTGATTTCAATGACGCTGCCCAGGCATTTAATGAGTTTTTTATTGAGTCAATAAAAACTTTGCCTTCTGGAATGAAAAATTCTATTAATAAGAAAGATGTAAGCTGTATGCACCCTATTCAAGGGAAGAAGTTAAAGATATTATATTCTCAGTTTCGAAAAAAGACTCCAGTGGTTTTGATGAAATACCATGCTCTCTTCTAAAGAGTGTATATGAATACATTCTCGATCTTTTAACCGACCTAATTAATCTCTCCTTTTGTGAGGGTTAATTTCCAAATATTTTAAAAACAACCATTATTCAGCCAATTTTTAAAAAGGGTAACGCACACGACATGTCCAACTACAGAGGCGTAGCGCTTTTGTCCGTATTCTCGAAAATATTCGAGAAGGCTTTTTACAATAGATTGCTTGCATTTTTGGAAAGAACAGATTTCTTTTACCAAAACCAATTCGGCTTCCGGAGAGGAGTTTCTACTCAGGACGCAATTGAATAGCCTAGATGAAAAAGGGCCCATTTCTAAAAAAGCAAACTTTTCAGGAGAGACAAAAAACCGCATTTTGAGTAAACAAACTAAAATGTCATAAATCAAAATGACAGATGTGTTTATGATATCTTTCAAAATCTATTTATTTGAAACTTTATTTTAAAAACATAGTTATACAGGAAATACAGCCAAAGAAAAAAATAAAAAATGGGCCCTTTTTTGCCAAGTTATAATCTTTAAGTAAATACAGAAGATTTATTAGAAAATTAATAACAAATTGGAAATAAAAACATATTTATATGAAAATATAAGTTCATCCTCGTGTGTGCATGCAGCACCTATCCACATCCACAAACTTGCAAAGTTCCTTAATCTTTTGTAACTTTAGAGCATTGATTGGCAAATCACCAGAATAAGCTGGCGTTTCAGGTATAGGGACAAAGTCAACGCCAGGTTTCAAAAGGCGG
>JAEQML010075794.1:0-13669 GCA_016904865.1 Pissodes strobi
ACCAAATTTAATCATTTGTGGAGCCAAAGGCAATCAATTCCAGGGTATGATTTTTAATGTTGTTCAAGGGACGGGAATGACTAGAATGTGGACCCCAGTCACCTGATCGAGTAACCTCCAAATCAACATTGTCATTGAGTTCATCAAGGATCCAGGCTCCCTTGAAGACAGTTATTGCAGGCATACTCTGAGAGGTCCATTTCCAGCTTCTTGACCTGGCCAGCATACCAATTGTTCTCAGCAGTAAGGGTTTCAATATTAGTCAAAAAAACCTACGCAGATTCTCAAACTTCCAATTCCCTCTTGAAGACTCATTTGACTTTTTTAATGCGTCGATCTCTTCCCGATCATTTGTGTCAGACTGAGATATTTTATTTTTATTTGCGGCTATGTTCTGATTTTCAAGTTCTTTATGAAGTCCTTTATTAATGGTGGTTAACTTTTCAATTTCTTTTAAATATCTCCCGATCTCTTCCCCATTATCTGTATCAGACTGAGATATTTTATTTTTATTTGCCATTATGTCCTGATTTTCAAGTTTTTTATGAAGTTCCTTATTAAGGATGGTTAACTCTTAAATTTCTTTCAAATGACTCTCTTCCGCTCTGGCTGCATCTTCATAAAAGGACACAGAACTACGTTCTAAACGACTAATATGAGCAGTTTTTGATCCAATTCAGTTTGTAAATCTGATATAATCGATCTTAGATGGTCAGCAGCATCAATATCATTCTCGGATGCTTTGTCAATACAATTCTTTGAACACCAAATCAAATTGTCACGGATTATAATATAACCCTTTGTACCTCTTTTCCAGCAACTTTTGTGAAATACATTCTTGCATACCAAGCAAAGCCAATTAGATTGTTCCTTTGTTCTGCAGCATTTAAATGTAGATGCCATATCTTAAGATATTTTTGTAATATTGGATCAAAAACAAAGAGTGTCCAACAAAAAAAAACAAACTAGAAAAACAAAAAAAACTGATTAATACTTTAGGCATCAACAGCCAAGTCCTTCCCAGGATACAAAGTTCAATGCCCCAACTATTTATTTCCTTCGATATAATAAAAACACAATAGGTAAAAAAAGTGCAGATAAGAATTGGAATCTCCGTCACTGATAAAACGTTTGTTGGCGGTAATCATAATCATAATCATAAATTTATTCATGTCAATATTACATAGTAATTTACACACGTCAATAAATAATAATAGTAAGAATACAAATATTTCAAAACATTACGTGCCTGGCCCCAAATTGCCAACACAGTACTAAAAAAGTAAAATTTTAAAAACAATATAGACATATTTACTTATATACTAAAATAAAAACATAACACTAGTTAAAATCACAATTTAAAAATTCATCAAAAGAATAAAAACTGTGGAATATTAGGATTTCTTTAATTTTTATTTTAAAATTTGACAACGGCAATGTCTTAATCTCCACGGGAAGAACATTAAAACATTTTATCGCCCAGTAACCAGGGCCGCTCTGACACCTCCTTAAGCGCCAGTAGATGGGTATGATGTTACCTCTATTTCTGGTTAAATGACCATGCACGTCCTCGTGAGCAAGAAACAAACCCATATTCTTCCTGACATATAGAAAATTCTCCAAGATATATATGGAAGGCACATTAAGTACTCTAAGCCCCCTATAAGCCTCTCTGCAGTCTTCTCTGAAACCTAATCTGCTCATCAATCTAACTGCTCTTCGCTGTAAGCCAAAAAGTCGCCGGATACCAGCAGCAGCATGACCCCATGCAAGCATTGCATAGGAAAGATGGCAATGGAAGATAGAAAAATATGCTGTTTTTAGCACAACCAGGGAGACATTGTCTCTCAGGCTCCGAAGCAAATAGAGAGCTTTTGTCAGTTTTGATGAGACGTAATTGACATGATCGTCCCACTGCAACCGAGGGTCTACATAAACTCCGAGGAACTTAGTCTTGTCAACATGAGAGTTGACCGTTCCCAAATCTCTCATCGAGAAAACCACTCTCTTAGTCTTATCCTTATTCAGCAACAGTATATTACAGTGAAACCACTCCTCAGCCCTCGCCTGCGCAACCACAGAACTGTCCAGGGAAGCCTCCAGTGTACTAGCGCCGACAGAAACCGATGTGTCATCAGCAAAGAGTGTATACTTAGATATAGGATCAGTCTTTGGTAGATCATTAACGTATATTAGAAATAGTATGGGGCCCAAGACAGAACCTTGGGGAACTCCAATAGTAATTTCACGCTTTGCCGATGTCACCCCTGAATACCGTACAGCCTGACACCTACCCTCCAAATAGGACTTCAACAAGTTAAGACTTTCAGGACAAAACCTATATGCCCTAAGCTTCCGAAGGAGAATTCCATAGTCAACACAGTCAAAGGCCTTACTAAGGTCACAGAACAGAACTGTGTTATACTGAAGGTCATGAAATGAATCAAGGATATCCGAAACTAGATCAAGGATGCCCAGAACTGTGTTTTTATCCCTTCTAAACCCAAACTGACATTTGGTAAATAAATCATTTGTTTCAAAAAATTGCACAATTTGTCTCGTCATACATTTTTCCAATATTTTGGATATAATTGGAAGTAGTGATATTGGGCGATAGTTTTCTGGCAAATCATGATTTCCCTTTTTAAACAAAGGTACTACCAACGCACTTTTTAACACGGTTGGAAAATATTTTCTTTGAAACACAGATTAATAAGTTCGGTGAGGGGTATCAAAATTATATTTTTAATGGTTTTAATCACTTTCACATTCAAACCGTATATGTCGCGACTGGCCTTGTTTTTTAGATTGTTAATAATATCACGAACTTCATTGAAACCTACCTCTGAAAATGAAAAGTTGTTCAATGTTGGAATTTCTTTTTCTAAATTTGCTATGGGGAAGAAAAAAGTTATTAAAGTCATTGGAAGTCAGTTTGTCAGTAGGAGAGATTTTTTTAGATTTACTTCTTTGTTTATTAATAATTTGCCACATACACTTACTAGAATTAACAGAAGAACGAATGAAATTGTCGTTTGCTGCAATCTTGGCTCTGTGAATTGCTTCCCTGTATGCCTTTTTATATTGGATATATTGATGTTTGATATTGAAGTCATTATACTGTAAACTAAGCTCACCAAGCAACTGTAATTGTTCCCTCATAGCCCTTAGTTCATCGTTGAACCAACTAATGTTGTTTGATTGATCTGAACGCACAACATATTTTTTCTCTGGAAAAGATCTCAGAAAGGCTTGTTCCAGGACATCCATGAACCTATCAAATTTGTTGTCAATATTAAGAAGATTAGCTGCCGATACGAAATCCCAGGAAACCTCTGCTACTATATTATAAAACATAAATAAACCTCTTTGAGTTATTGGTCTACATATTTTATTGTCTAGTGTGAAACCTCTCTCCTGGAGACGTACCGAAAATTCAACTGTCTGACCCATGTGATCAGAGATGTTAAGATCTACCACTCCGGTACAAAGGACATCTGCGTCAGCACTCACGAAGATGTTGTCCAAGCAAGCCGCGCGCCTGGTTGCCTCATTTATTGTTTGTATCATACCAAAGCCTAACAAGGTGTCACACAACTGAGCTGCACTAACCTCAGCAGTGCCAAAATGGACATTAAAGTCGCCAGCCAAAACAATTAACCTGTCGGTACCCAGTGCATCAAATATGCTCTCCACTCCCGCCAAGAACGTGTCAAAGAGACCCGACGGGGATCTATACATAGTTAAAACATACATATTAAAATCCTTTACAAAAACACACGAATATTCTATACATTTTTCCACATTATAATTCTCAGAAAAGGTCTTACTCTCTGTCTCTAAGCTACTTCGAACATATATTGCCGTACCACCTCCTAACGAATCCTTTCTAGCCGAATATCCCACAGTTCTGTATCCATCAATCTGAAATATGCAAATTTCAGATTCCAACATCCAATGCTCTGTAACGCACAGTATGTCTATGTTTTTATCAATGATAAATCGAGGGGCGATTCACTTCTCGCAATACTGTCACAAACTCACTCGCAATCGCCGAAATCACTATCGCAATCATTCGCAGTCGCTTCGCAATCACCGCAATCGCTTCGCAATCATCGCAATCGCTTCGCAATCCCCCGAAATCGATTCGCAATCCACGCAATCCTTCGCAATCCTATCGCAATCCATTCGCAATCGCTCATAATCCACAAAAATGTTCGTTAAAATAGATGATATAAAGTACCAAAGGAGCGGCTACGCGCTAACATGGTTTATAATATTTGTCATAAAAACGTATAAACAATCGTTAGGTATTTTTATGGTACGCGTTTGTTGACAACAATTGAATTCATTGTCGTCAATAATACAGGGTGTTATATAAGTACATAGCCAAACCTCAGGAGGTAATTCCTCGAGTGATTTTAAGATAAACATATAAACACATGTCCGCACTGTTTCCAAGATACAGGATGTCAAACTTAAAAAAAAATAGTCTTTTTTGGTAAAAATCTTAATAAGATTCTTTTGGTCGATTTTGTTAAAATTCGGCATTAATATTTACATTACAAGGAGCTAATTTAGCCATAATTAATTATTCTTAAGTCCATTGGCGTCCCGGAAGTCACTCACTTTTGAAAAATCATATATTTTTTCAAATTTAGCAACTAAAAATACAACTTTCCTATCCCTTGTATTATCTTTGTAACTTGCTTAGTTTTTGAGAAAAAAAATCACCTTTTTTGTGATATAGTCTAGGGACATGTAATAAGTAGTGGTGTTTATTTTTTTCCCTAAAGAGCAAGAAAGATACGAAAATAATTCAAGGGACAAAAAAGTAGTATTTTTAGTTCCTTAATTCGAAACAAATACCAAAATTAGAAAGAAGTCAACGGCGTACACTGCCGTTTTTTTTTCTTAAACTTGAACACTCTGTATTTTGGAAACAATGCATTTCCGGACCTATGTTTATATAAACTTTTCGTCCTAAAATCACTCAAAGAGTGAACTTTGACCGCGTACCTAAATAACACCCTGTATAATAACAGTTCGTATACAGAGTATCCCTTATTATACACTGCTAGCTGTCTGATATGAACTATACTGAACTGGCATTGGAGTGGGAAATCTATACAGGGTGAAACAAATTTGCTTCTCACCATTAGGATCTCGGAAACCATAAGAGATACGAAGTCTGTTATATGGGGGCAAAGTTGCGCAATTTATGGGTCATCGATATGTCGTTGAGAAATTTAGAAAATTCCGGCTACTTCCGGAGATATTCTTAGTAAACCGAAAAGCAGCTATTTCATTTTTATTTTTCCTGACTTTATTTGAAGATATAATATAACACGCATTTAACATTATTATTTGTTTATAAGATGGAAGTATCAATTTTTAATCTGACGTTTCGTGTCCGGGCCCCCATCATCAACTTCATTTCTTTAAATACGGACCTGGATTTTCTATTTATTTTTTTAGAAGCCTTTGTTCTCCCAAAACCAACGATGTCTCACACATACTAATAAATCAACAAATCTAGATTTTTTCCATAAGAAATAATGTGTTAGACAAAGATAGGGCAATCTCGAGGGCAATCTTTTCTGACTCGATTTCACTTATGAGAATATTTGTTACCGCTATTGGACAAGTAGTGTGAGACATCGTTGGTTTTGGGAAACCAAAGGCTTCTAAAAATGAAATAAAAAACACAGGTCCGTATTTAAAAAAAAAAAGTTGATGGTGGGGGCCCGGACGCGAAACGCCAGATTTCAAATATGATACTACCGTCTTGTAAAGGAAAAAAATGACAACAATAATGTTAAATTTATTTTATATTATCTCTTTAAATAAAGTCAGAACAAAATTAAAATAAAATAGTTGATTTTCGGTTTATTACGAATATCATTGAAGGTAGTCGAAATTTTGTAAAATTCTCAATGGCATATCAATGCCTTTTGAATTGCGCAACTTTGTCCCGATTTAACATACTTCGTATCTCTTATGGGTTTCGAGATCCTAAAGCCTAGTTCTCAGAGCTTCGACTGTCGCCAGCTACACTCTCTCTGGCCAATAGGAGACAAGGAACGTCAGAACCCCTAACCCCCTCCACAGTGTCGCCAGTGTGTTGTCGCTGGAGTTGGTTTGAATCAACTTCACTTCAATTTCATTGGGGATATTGTGTAAAATGACAGATGGTTGACATAATCGCGACGTGACAGCTGTCGCTCGACATTGAAAAGGGATGGAGTGGGGATTGTCGCGGGCGACAGTCGAAGCTCTGAGAACTAGGCTTAATGGTGAGAAAATAGTTTGTTTCACTCTGTATTGCAGAAAAAATAAATTTGACGTTCCATTTAAAATTTGACATTTGGCTATGATGGCAGAGAAAAATCGGAATGAGTGGCAACACTGCCGATATCATTTTGAAATCAGGAACTTCGGATAATCCGAGGGATCTTAATTTGTTCGCAAAAGAATTTGTGGTTTCCAAATAAAACAGGGGTTTCCAAACTTATGCCACACTCTGTATGTGTTCCACTGCTACATAAATAAATCTGACGTATACTTAGTAAGACATTAATTTTTTACTCCCACTCGACTTTCCACTGATACACCCCTGTATGAGAAATTCCAGCACCATCAGTTTTAAATTTTTAATTAAGTAAACGATATTGTTGCGAGAAAAACCTACATATCGATTTTTATAAAGATATCTGAAATACATAATTTAAACTCGGTTTTAAAGATCATAGATAAAAATTATAATAAGGCCTCCAAAATATTTTTTATATGTACCGAACCGAGGTATGAACACAGAAGCGCAAATGCGTAAAAATAGTTTTTATTTAATATCCTTAATATCTTAACTATGAATATGAATCCGAGTATGAATCTCGGTATGAATCAAGATATAGAGGGGCAAACGGTAAACGAGGAAGACAGACAAGATATTCACAATGAAAATTATGCATTTGAGGATTTATAAGGTATTACCTCGGGTATTACTGAGTTAAATATTAAGGAGCAAAAAGAAACAAAAGGAAGATCGTTCTTTTCTAGGTGTTAAAGTCAACAAAGAAATGCTAGTAATGAAATCCACTCGTTTATTGGCTCTTTTCTAACAAGTTAGGAAGACTTTCAAGCGAATGGGGAGGTTCCTTGAAAAACAAAAATAAGAAGTAAAAGGAAGATAAAATATCAACCAAGGCTCTATTGATATACGTTTGGAAAATTATTATGCAGTATGTTATTTACGGACATGGTACATTGGTAGAGCTGTAGAGGATGGATTGATAAGAGCTCCAACAAAATTAAATTCCTTAAAGTCGTCCCTCGACACCTATTTGGCCAAAAGAGAAAAATGAAGACATTCAAATAGTGGAAAATAAGTTCACATTTTATGAGCCAATACCACTATTGAAAATTGAGCATTTTTATCTAAAACGGCATTAAAAATTAGAAATCGAACAGAAATTTAAGGCTGCAAAAAATAGCTTCAAAGATTATTTGTAATTAAATGCACAAGTTCTTATTTCTGATTTTGGCTGTTTTTCTGACCTGCTATTTTTGAACTAGACCATTTTAAAGTTAATTTATTGAGGTCAATTTTACGTATTGGGGTTTTACTTACCTATGTTTTTAAGTTTTTTTTTGTATTTTTGATATTAGTTTTATTAATATTTGTATTTATTTTGCATTAAAGCACAGTCTAATCCAAATAAGCTATGTTTTTTCTGTTTATCTTAAAATAAATTTGAAACAAACAACTGAGCATCAAAAAGCAGTGAAATAGTACACCCTGTATACCGGGTGACCGCGAGATTACTAACCAGGCGTTTTATTTAATTATACAAAAAGATATCAATACGAAATATGGAGAGTTTACCGGAATGTCCATCAAGAAAAGAACAGGAGTAAAAGCAATAATTAATGGGTCATTTTCGATCCAACCAGAAATAATAGAAACTTTGTTATTTGAAATGAAACACCGGACAAATTTTTGCGGTATATTAACTATTAAACTACTAAAACTTTCACTTTCAGTTTACCTGTAGGTAATCCGGAAATGTTTAAATTTGACACTTAACCAGCATCCACTTAAATAATTTTAGTAGTACGTCCTGTATCCGAAACTATCATAGATAGGTATAGGGAGGGTTACATGACTTAGATTTTGATGGATAGGTAAAATCGAAAATAGCAAAAATATACAGGTTGTTCCATTTAAAATACCTAACACAGTTTCCATTACGTCGGGTATGATCAGAAGTGATTAATTACTGTTTTTACGCCTACTTTTTTTCCTTATAGTCGTTTCTGTACGCTCCCTAAATCTCAAAATATATATTTCTAATGACGTTAAAAACGCCTGATCAGTGATCAGTATAATCTCGAGGTCACCCGGTATACCTATATAATTTTTGAACCAAAACATTCAAGAGATTTCCAAAAGGCCACAAATAAGCTATTTCATTTTGATTTAACTAACCTAAAATTATCCTGTTCACAAAGTTGTCATAAACATGAATCCATTGCCAGAACCATGTCTCTGTGCTCATTGGTTTGATTCATAATAATTAACAAAATATAATAGATAAACTACCCTAGAACTTTTGTATTTATTTTTTAATTTTTAGGATAGCTTTTAATTGGGGCTCAAAATTTGAACGTGGTTGATAATGTAAAATATTTTATCTCTATTGAGGATTTTTGTTTAATCAAAGTCCATGTTTTAACAATTCTAATTTCTATATTTTCATATTGAAGAATATTTCTAGTTTCCATAACAAACCTATCTATAGTTCCCTAAACCCGAGCGTAAAACTAAGTATACGTTTTGCAATTTGCAAGACACTTTAAAAGGACATGAAAACGCTTTGGCAATCTTTAGAAATCCCTCGCAATCCTTGTAAGTCTTTCGCAATCCTTTGGGAGTCTTTCGCAATCCTTGGTAGTTCTTCGCAATCCTTGGAATTCTCTCGCAATCTGTCGCAATCCGTCGCAATCCCTCGCAATCCCTCGCAATCTTTCGAAATCCCTCGCAATCTTTCGAAATCCCTTACTTTTCGCAATCTTGTCACAAATTTTACCCTAGTGACTACCCCCTCGTGATAAATGCCTCCAGCTGCAACACTTTATTTCTTAACGACCTCACATTTACATGCAGGATCTTTACACGTTTTCTTGTGCTTTCCACCTCAGGTCCGGGCGAAACTGAGGCTTTTGGTTGTTCACCTCTCTCTGGCGTTGAAGATTTAAAAAATGGTTCACTATGGTCCCTTTAGGACATAGGTGTGCGTTCAGGTATTGTTCTCGGTCCTGATGTGGAACGGCAAGTTTAAACGAACTGCGATACTTTTCTTTCTTTGTCTTCATTTTCTCGCAACTGCATCCTTTTAAATTTTTGCCCGCCAGATACTCGATGACTTTTTCTATAGTTACCTCTGGAGCTAGCCCGGAGAGGAATAAAAATGCCATCCTTGGAGCTGTTTTGAGAGCTTCGGTGTCATCGCTGGAGCCTTTTAGGGGCTCAGGACGATTTTTTATTGTTGGCCGTTTATTTTTCTTGTAAGAAACTTTTTTCCATTCTTCTTCGTTGTTGGCTGTCACGCTTTTTGCATTATTTGTTGTTCATTCAAGGGACTTTCAGAGACTTGGATAGATGAAACCGCAATTGCAGTATCGATGACGTCATTCCCATGATGACTTGACTGATTGGCAGGATGTGCTTCCGATACGGCCCGCAATTTCGGTGTTGGTGGTGAAGCAGCAGAACGGTTGATCCTCTGCTTAGGTATCTGTGGCAATTGCCCATCACTAGATTTATCGGTATCGCCAGAATGTTTTTTTGCCTTGTTCGTTTCTGTTTGTTTACCAGTTTTTTGAGCATATTTGATTTTCTGAAACTTTTCTTCCAGATCACACACTTTTTCCCTCAAAAGGGTGTTATTTTCCTCCAAAACCTGGTTCTTGTTTTTCATTTCCCCTACCAGGGTCTTCAGGTATAGAATTTCCATTTCTCTTTCCTTTTCTCTTGAGGTTATGTCACCATGCTCCTCGCATATTAATCGAGTTTTATCTATGATTCTGACCTTTTCTGACCACTCTCTTGCAGTACACGATTTATGGAACATTTTTCCGCACACTGTACATACAATACTCCCACATATTTTGTTTTTACAACATGTAAAATTAACTTTTTCTAGCTCATGATCCGGCACACCATCACTCGGCGCCATCTTGTATCACACATCCCTTGTATAAATGTATGAAACTTAATTAGGGTATTATTCCCTTACACTTACACTTAAACACTTTTCTCAAATGCTACCATAAAGTACACATTTTTCTCTTCACTATGACATCAAACATAAAAAAATAGGACACTTTTATATTCGTTAATTTACAATTTAGACAGAGCCGATCCGAACGCGCGCATTTGATTTAGTATATGCATTCAAGAGAAATTTTTGCAAAAATAGACATTTTAGAGATGGGGCGACAGTTTTCAATGGATATTCTTACTACACTCTTAAAAATAGGGGCAACATATGCTTTCTTCCACTCCTCGGGGAACACACCAATTGACAAAGACAAATTAAAAATCCTAAGCAGTACTGGAGACAAGACAAAACGACAGTTATAGATAAAATATGGTGAAATATTGTTAGGACCACTACTATGCCTAAGGTTTAAAGAATCCAATTTGGTAAATATATCAATTAAGCTAATATTACAGTTGTTCAGACTTAAATTATTAGTGCAAATTGAATTTGGCATTTTATCACAGCTGTTACTCACATAGGCTTTAGAGAAATATTCTTTAAAAATATTACTTATTTCTTTGGGATTCTCTGACTCAATGTCCCCATATGTCGTATTATTGGGTAAGTCATAATGTTTGTATTTACTATGAACAGGGTGGTCCGAATTCGTGTCTATGTGTGGGGAACTCGAAAACCGTAAGAGATACAGTGTCGGTCAAATTAAGGCAAAATTGCGCATTTAGGTGCCTAATAATATCCCGTTTAGAAAGTTTTAAAATTCCGAGTATTTCCGGAGATATCCGATTATTTTTTTCCTGGGCTTATTTAATAACTGATTTCAAATCTAATTGCACCTTTGCATTGCCACTTTTTCCGCTCTATTCAACGATGGTATCCAGTTTCAAATCCGACGTTTCGTCTTCAAGGGATCATCATCAACTATTTTTTTTAAATACAAACTTTAATTTTTTTTATCGTTTTTCAGATGGTATTGGCGTTATTAATATGATTATGTGTTTTTATTTTTTATTATTATTATTTTTTTATTATTATTTTTTTAATTATATATTTTGCTTTGGCGTAATTTTAAATAATTTAAGGTAGGTACTTTTGAAATTTTTATATTCTATAAAAATATTTTATTTTGTTTTTTGTATTAAGTGGAAAAATGGAGCGTATTAAAAATAAAAAATAGTAAAATTATTTCTTACGAGAATATGGCCATGAACTATTATCAGGGTGCAAAGATTTAAATCAACTTGATTCAAATCAAGATTTAAATCGTGATTTAAATCGGCCGATTTTTTTAATTTTAATCATGGGATTTTAATCAAAAAAGTCAATTGTTTAAATACTTATAATAAATCGAACAATAACTTTATTGTAAAAGCTATAAAACTAAAAAAAATGATTGATATAACACATATACTTACTACCTATCTATTCATCAAATAAAATGTTACACTTGCTGTTGTAATGTTTAAATATTTTTAATAAAACGAAAAACAACTGTAAAATTATAACAAAACTAAAAAATGATGGATGATATTGATATAACACATATACTTACTATCTTTTCATCAAATAAAATGTTACATTTGCTGTTGTAATGTTTAAATATTGTTAATAAATTGAAAAGCAACTGTAAGTTATAAAACTAAAAAAAATATTAATATAACACATACTTACTATCTATTCAATATTCTTCAAATAAAATGTTACATTTGCTGTTGTAATGTTTAAATAAAATCACCAATTTGCCTGCCTTCTCTACTCCCAGCCGATTTCTTAATTTAGAATGGACTAATCCAAACAAGGAAAAAATTCTTTCCACCGACGCCGATGATGCCACAGCTCCTAGAAGTTGCTTCGCAATTTTGATAATCACATCTGCAGTGTTTCCAAGTACATCCTTGTGAGAAACCCACCATTCGCTTAGATTGATATTTGAAGTAATTTCGTGTGAATACACGGCAGGGATTTATTTTGAAATTTAAGTACAATTTAAGTACAAGTGGCAGAAATCCGGTGTCCAAATACATTTCATTCGCAAACTCTAGTGCAGAACTAGTTTCTTCTGATGTTAGGCTATATTTTCTTTCCCGAGGATCTATCATAAATGACAGAAAATGTGCGGGTGTGAAAGCTGTTTTATATCTTTTATGAAACAGCTGTATGTTGATCAAATTAACTTCCGCCTTTTCCATATTTTCTTCTAGTAACTAGAATCTAGTTCTTTCCAAATTTCTGCCGCATCGGAAATGGTAGTTACATTCTTCTGTAATTTGTCCAGAGCTGCAGCTACAGGTTTAAGAATTTTTACATAATCTTCAGCAGCCCGTTTAATTACCATATTCATTGCCGTAGATTATTGCATCAATTTTATCTTTATTTTCCTCGCAAATTTTAACTAATTCCGGCCATTCATTAAGGTAAACTTCTAAGCAGTCTACAATGGTGTTCCATCTGACATCGCTAGGTAAAAATAATACTCTGCTGCATAAGCCGTTCATTATATTAAGGAAATATGATTTAAATTAAAAAAATCTGATTTAAATAAAAAAAATCTGATTTAAATAAAAAAATCGATTTTTTTGATTTTTAAGAAAAATTCATGATTTTTTTGCACCCTGACTATTATTACTCAAATAAGTTGCTTACTGCAAAGATAAAATATTCTCAACTTTTAACTAATAAGCAAAATTATTCCAATAGGTGTGTTTTTCTATCAAAGTATCTATAGTATCACGTAGTATGATCATAAATTGTTGATGTTCTCTATTAAATAAATTTTTAATTGGTTAGAAGTCGAAAATATCTTATCTTTGCACTAAGCAATGTTTGAGTAATAGTTCATGGTCATATTCTCGTAAAAAATAATTTTACTATTTTTTATTTTTAATACGGGCTCTAATTTTCCACTTAATACAAAAAACAAAAAAAAAATATTTTTCTAAAATATGAAAATTGCAAAAGTACCTACCTTAAATTATTTAAAATCACGCCAAAGCAAAATATATAAAATAAAAAAATAATAAAAATTAAAAAAAAAATTAAAATAAAAACACATACTCATATTAATAACGCCAATACCATCTGAAAAACGATAAAAAAAATAAAGTTAGTATTTAAAAAAAGAAAGTTGATGATGATCCCTTGAAGACGAAACGTCGGATTTCAAACTGGATATCATCATTGGATAGAGCGAAAAAAGTGGCAATGCAAAAGTGCAAGTAGATTTGAAATCAGTTATTAAATAAGCCCAGGAAAAAAATAAAACGATTTTTTTAAATTTCGGTTTTTTCCGGATATCTCCGTAAATACTCGGGATTTTAAAACTTTCTAAACGGCATATTGTTAGGCACCTAAATGCGCAATTTTGCCTTAATTTGACCGACACTGTA
>JAEQML010075795.1:0-13669 GCA_016904865.1 Pissodes strobi
AGCGGACATTATTTACCAGATGCGAGTTCAATTCACTACTATGGTCTACAAAAATTATGGAAAGCCAAAGTGTGTGAACCATAGGCAATTTCCACCATCTCTGTCGGCAAAATCGACGACGCGTTTCAAACTGTATGGATCTCGTCAAGTCGATGCAGCCATATGACAGAGATGATGGAAATTGCTTTGCCTGCGTCTTATGAACCGTACTTAACAGGACGCAGCGGTAAGATGTTCGTAGAAATTCTACTTTCTATTATTTTCTATTTTTTACGTTTCGACCTTTACTAGTCTTTGTCAAGAAGGCAAATCTATAAGGAAGAACAGGAAAATGTACATACTGTGGGCGGCCTTATAGATTAATTGTCTTGAATTTCATATGTTATCAATATTAATTATTATTATTCTTTTTGTTGTATGTATCGATAGTTAAAATTGTTTTGGTTAAAAGTGTTGGAGATATGTTTTCTTAGAGTTGTTATCAAAAATTAATTAAAGCATACATATCAGCACAGTACAAAGGTTACTTACCTAGAACACAGTTTTGTAATGATTAGTACTCATCAGTCTTTAGTGTACGTCGTCAAGATTTAAATTATTTTTAAAAACCATTCCACCTACTTAAATCGACCATGGTTGTGGACATAGTTGTAGTGTCTCTTTCAAAAATTGCTGTAATATTTTATTACTAGTTATGTTGATAATTAAAAGAAGAAAACATTTGCACTAGTGGACATTACACAGTCATATAAAATACAATTATTACAGTCACTCACACAACATTTAAGTTAAAATTACTTTAAAACATCTCAAAAGGACAGACAGAATCCGATTTAATCATAATAATTAATTGTTGTTGGTTTGTATGAAGGTTTCTAGAGTAATGTTCGAAAAATCCTGTTTATATCGCAAATATCTTTTTTGTCATTTACAGCGTTTGCGTTTTTATGGATGGCAATAGATTCTAGAAGTTCACGCTTTCGGGTATTGGCCTCGGTTCCCAATATTTTAACGTTATCAAAGTCAAATTTATGTTTTTTTGTTGTTTTGTGATTGCATAAACCTGTGACATTTTTTTTGTGATATTTAAGGCTTTTAATTCTGTTTTCAAGGTACTGACTTGTTTGTCCGATATACACCCCTTGACAGTCCCCACATTTTATTTCGTATATTACATTGCTTTTTTTGTTCTTTGGTGTTTTTGGTTTAAGTTAAGTTTTTAAGTTAAGAAAAGTTTCTAGATAATAAATTATGCGCTTTATGACAGATTGTGACATTATATGGTTGGCATAATTTTTGTAGGGATTGCGATAGTCCGTTTACAAATGGTATAGGGGCGTAATATTTATTGTCAGTATGATTATTTTCTTTCTTTTGTTCAGAATTGCACAGCATATGAATTCGGGTTTTGAAAAGTTTTTCAATTAGTTCTAGAGGGTAGTTATTTAAAAGTAAAGCGTTTCTAGCTTTAGTAATAGCGGTCTTTCGGTATTCATGGTCTGACAGTTTTATGGCTCGATCGGCAAGGCCCAATACAACTGATTTTTTTTGGCACATTGGATGGTGCGAGTTAAAATTTAAGTACCTTGCAGACCATGTAGGTTTGGTGTACCATTCTGTTATGATTGTATTATTTTTATGATGTAAGGTGAGACCAAAAAAAAATATTTTTTGATTTTTTTCTGTTTTGATTGTAAATTGGAGTTTTTTGTTTTAAAATGTTGTCAGTTTCATTGACTGGGACAGCTGTTATGCAATCATCCACGTAACGAAAGAAAAATGGGATTGTGTAATTTACTTTTGAAAGAATAGTTTCTTCAAGATCTTCTAGGACTAATTGTGCAATTACACTTGAAATTGCCGCCCCCATAGCACAACCATCGATTTGTTCATATAAATTAGCGTCGTGCAAAAAATTGGTGGAGTTTAAGGTAAGGTCAGTTGCATAAATAAATTCGTCGATTGGGATGTCGGTATGTTTTTTAATGTCGTTCCATTTTTTTCTGATAATTCTTACCGCGTGACTAATTGGTACGTTTGTGTAAACAGAGACTACGTCTAGAGAAATAAGATTATAATTTTTCGGAATATTTAGGTTTTTTATTGTTTTTTTTTTGAATTGAAACGAATCTTTAATGTAATATTTATTATTATTTATGACATTACTAAGTATATTATTTAGAAATTTTCATAGTGGGTTAAATGGTGACTGAATGCAGGCTATAATTGGTCTTAATGGTATGCCCTCTTTATGTAATTTGGGGGGTAAAGCATGTCGTTTTTTAAAAGATTTTGCGGTGTTAGGGGAGACGTATTTTTTCTTTTCCCATCTGTCTATAAGATCGTTGTTCGTTTTTTGATAAGTGTTTGTCGGATCGCGTTAAATAGGTTTGTATTTTTTTTTGTCACTAAGTAGATTATTCATTTTGTTGGTATACTCGTCTGAGTTCATTATTACAGTTTTGTTAGTTTTGCCTGCCTTGAGGATTTTTATTTGTGGGTTGTTTTTTACAAAAGTTTGTGTTTTTTATATTTAGGGTAAAAGGAGTGTTTTACTTTTTGTTTTTTTGTTTATTATGATAATTAGTGAGAATGTTGCACGTTTTTGCTCTTAATACATTCTTATCGTGGGTACATGTAAATTGGTTCCCAAATTAAGAAGGGTCAAAAATAATTTGTAAATTGGTTCACAATATTTTTGGTTGACTTGATCTTTATGTGCAAATTGGTTCCCAACATTTTTAGTTTACCTGACCTTTATGTGTAAATTGGTTCCCGAGATTTACCTAATAAAGCACGGTTTGATTTTTATAAATCTGTTTATTATACAACGTACAATATAGTGTTCTACATTAAAAATAGCAACTAATACAAAATAATATTTTTCATAATATCAATCTTTAGTAGGAAAGAGCACAGTGAAAAGAAACACATTTAATAAAATGCAGTCGACTAATTTCCTTTCTTTAATAAGATTCTATCATTTTTTTCTATACATTTTTGGCGGTTCTTGACTTTACTATTATGTATTTTAGCCGTAATATTGACGCTTTGTAATTTTACATAGTTTTCAGTTTGAAATTCTTTAGGTTTTTCCAAAAGAATAAAAATGTTAGGATCTGTTTTATAAAAAGACGCATTGAAATGTTTGTGACAAGATTCACAGGCATTAGTAGTGCGCGTAAGTTCAGCTGAGTTCTGAGCACAAAGGTAAAGAGGAAAGAGAGAATCTTGTGTTATATAATTATCTATGAAATAATTTGAATACTTTTGAACATTTTCGTCTGTTTGTGCTATCGCAAGTAAATCCAAAACAAAGCCAGTAGCTAACATCATGAGGACTTAAAAATGTAAGACCAAAAGTCATTCGTAGCCATCTACCAATTTCAGAATGTTCGTTTCTATATTCGGGTGTAAGGCCGTTTTCTTGAATTTTTCTATACCACGATTGGGCAAGATGAAATCGACACCGGATTTTTTCTACTGAAGGAAAAATTTGCATCACTGTATGGATGGCTTGCTCTAAATCAATAACAATTTTCGAAATTCTTAATGTAATACCATTATCCTTACAAATATTGATTATTAAGTTGAACAGATTTTTATACGTTTCTGTTCGCTTATTTGCTAACATTAAAAAAATTAATGGAATATAATGCCCGTTACAATAACCATGTAAAGTAAAAAAATTGGATAAAAAACTGTGTGTAGTAATTAAATGTACCATCTAAATAAATATGTGTCACGTTTTCTAACATCTGAATATTAGATTGACACGAAAATATCACTATCTCTTCAATTCAGTTTTCAGGGGCGTTTAGAAACCATATTTATAGTTATTAATAACTATTAACTGTTTTCCTCGCTCACTTAAAATTATTTCGAAATTCATGACGAAAATACAACACAACTTTAAACACAAGTGATAGCACAGAATAAAAATGGGAACTAAAACTTCAATATTTATACAATTCCTTCCGCCCCCAATATAATTTATTACACCCTCAATTTGTTATGGGGAACCAATATACCAACGACCTTTTTGGGTTTGGGAACCAATTTACATATTACTAACAAATGTTTTAAACTACCCTTTTATTTGCTACCTGCCGGGAACCGATTTACCAACACCCCTTATCGTTGTTGGAAAGGTGGTAGGTGGCCGTTTCTAAATTACAAATAATTTTTTGTGTGGGTAGTTCATCTACTTTACTAGTAATAAAATATTACAGCAATTTTTGAAAGAGACACTACAACTAAGTCCACAACCATGGTCGATTTCAGTAGGTGGAATGGTTTTTAAATATAATTTAAATCTTGACGACGTACACTAAAGACTGATGAGTACTGTTTGCCAAATGAAAGAACCCGGACGAAAAGAATGCGGGCAAAAAATGTCTTCGCATATTTAGATGCTGCCACATTTTTTTCCCAATAATCCTAATTTATTTTCTGTCTAGTTTCCTATAGTGAATTTACATATTTAAATTTCCTACTTGAATACTTAATTTTGTTATTTTCCTTAATACTACTGTCTTCTATTATTTACTATTTTATTTACACAGGGAAATACGGAATACGGAATACTATAATATTTGTAATATTTATATTTTATTCGCTTTCAAGCTATTTAAAATACGCGACAATAGGCAACAGTGCGACGTTTACTTGGTTTTTAGCGGGAGGCAGTTTCGTGATTGGTCGCAGGATATATTAAATACACTTTGACCCTAGACCAACACCTAATTTTTTTACATATTTTAAAATTTCAGCAGCGACTTGCTTTAGCCATTGGCGTGGAAATTGCCGATGCCGGACTGTGTGGTTATTTATATTATTTGGTTTGTACGGTCTGGTGATATATAGGTTTTGTCGATTTTGCAAATTCTCTTTTTTCACTAGAAAGGGGGTGTCCTATAGAGTAGTTTAAGCCAAAAAAGTCGGAAGATCCGCTACATTTGAACTGAAAAAATGCCCTCAAAGTTCGAGTTTTGACACAAATTTTCAGCACCACTTCACAAAAGCACTAGAAATATAGACAAAACACAGCTCAACATCAATTGTCGGGTGAAAATATTAACTAGGATACATTTGCGTCGAACGAGAGACCTCCGTTTTGTTCTGGTCCTAATTTAAAGCGACTCATAGCCCCATTAGACAAAATTAAATTTTACTTGTAAATATCCATCCTTCTTTTTACTGTCAACTGTCAAAATAGCCAAAACAAAGATTTTTAAGAAGGCACACTGTTGCCAGACGTTTACTGTAGTTTCGTTAGTAAAATTCATTAGAAAAATGGTGCGCTATAAGCGCAGCTTATTTACTACCAGCTAGTCATCTTGCGGCGGCATCCTTTGATTTGGGAAAGTCAATAACCAAATTTTGCAAATTTTAGAAGAGGGTCATGACCTAATATTGTTTTAAACACCTGGGCATCTGAATAAAACTTTTGACAGTTCGTTTAATTTAAAATATGCTTTTTATACTACCGTGCGTAAAGTACTCACTTTACGCACTCTCTAAGGTTCGTAAAATAGGCTTTTTTAATGTGTAGTGCGTAAAATAAGTTATTTTACGCACTAGTGCGTAAAGTAATTTAATAATATTTTTGTTTTTTTTCATATATTTTTCGGTAGTAGAAAAAATTTTGTATGCTACTCATGTGTAAAGTACCCTTTTTTATTCGATTTCAATTAATTTTTTTTATCAATATTCCCATTCATAAAAAAAGATTCACTTTACACACTTGTTGCATAAATAACTATTTTATCGTCAAAATCCGTTTAAAAATGATTTTAAAACGCACAATAATTGTACAAAAATCCGAAATTTCCGAACCTCTCAGGGCGATAGCCGAGGCTTCGGACGAATTTGTCATGTATTTTGAAGCGAAAATTCATTTTAAATTCATTTGTGGAACTGAACCGCTCAGAGCACAGTGCCCGACACACCACCTTTCCGATTTCGATAGAGTTCACTAGCTGGTAGTGAATAAGCTGTGCTATAAGTGTCTCTACTCTTTTTTTTATTTAGGTGAATGATTTTTTATGGCAGTAGCACATCCTATATTGCTCGACGAGCGGTGTGTGTGCGAAGATGTTGTTTGACACGGTTCTTGAATATTTAGTTAGGGGAACAGATGTCCTGGGAGGATATTCGCATGTAACAGGCAAGATGTCCATTCGGCAATGTCGATCGTTTCTTTATATGTGACGTGCACGATAGCATTTAGTCAGATGTCGTGACTGTTACATAGAATCAACAAATAAGTCTTAAATTATTTTAACACTTCATGCATGGCCCTCCGCTCGCTTCGCTCGCTACGGGGGCTCAACAAACAGAAACTAACCAAGTGTTAACCAAAACTGACCCAAAATATTAAAAAAAAAATTGGGTTAGTTTTGGTTAGCACCTGGTTAGTTTCTATTTGTTGAGCCCCCGTATAGAGAGCGAAGCGAGCGGAGGGCCATGCATGAAGTGCTTAAATAATTGAAGACTTATTTGTTGATTCTATGTAACAGTCACGACATCCGACTAAATGCTATCGTGCACGTCTCATATGAAGAAACGTTCGGCATAGTCGAATGGACATCTTGCTTGTTACATCCGAATATGCGTCCTGGGAGAGAGTTTCACAGTGATGCAGTGCGCCAAACAAAGGAGTTCTTGTAAAGCGATGTTCTAGGTGTTTCCAGTTGTACGACGAACCGGTGCGCTCTTGCCGTCTATCGTGACTGTCTGACAGGCGTTGTCAGGGGCGGGATAAGGAGGGCCAAATCATGGGAACATCTGCCGTAAAAGTATCTGTAAAACAGGGATTTCTCGGTCACATGTTTGCGGTCTTTCAGACTATCCAGATTCCGTGTCAACTCCGGGTCACCGACGAGACGCACAACAATTTGCTGAACGGAATCCAGTAGCTTTAGGGTGTGCTCTGGCGTGGCACCCCAGATGTGCGAGCAATATTCTAAGCACGGTCTTATTTGCGCTTTGTAAAGCAAGAGCAACTGCTGCGGTGTATACATTCTTTGTTGCGAAATAGCGTACCAAGCTTCTGGGAGGCTGATTTTGCGACGTTAGCAACGTGGTCATGCCAGGACATATTGCTGTTGACCAAGACCCCCAGTAGTCCGATTGAATGAAGATGAAGGGATGGTCGATCCTGCCATAATGATATCATTTCCAGCCGTATGGTAAACGTGGCTGCTTGGATGATTTTTCAATCTGCATTTGCATTCATACATCGAAATGAAAGAGACACTCATTCGATTACACTATTCCTTTGTAGGTATCGTCAAATATTTCACTTCATACATGGCCCTCCGCTCGCTCCGGGGGCGTAACCAAACAAACCTAACCCAAACTAAGCCAAGACATTCCCAAATGAGGAAAAGCAAACTAAAAAATATTTGCATTTTTGACTGACAAATTTCAATTTTTTTTATTTCCGGCATGCCTTGGGTTAGTTTTGTTTGGTTGCGCCCCCGAAGCGAGCGGAGGGTCATGCGTGAAGTGGAATATTAAATATACTTAAATAGTAAACAACACTGTTATTCCCCATAAGAAAATGTGCAACTTTTGGAAACATTGTGCCAGGTCCCCCGTGTCGGTTACTAAAATTTCATTATTTTCACGTTACAATTTCAATATTTTCACGTTACACCTGGGAAAGTCGTAGTGGAAGTTTGCCCTTCTAGGGCAATTTGGGCTCAAAACACGGATATTTTTTCGGCTCAAATGTGGCGAATCCTTCGATTTTTTTGGCTTAAGCTACTTTATAGGACATCCCTTTTCTAGCGAAAAAAAAAGAAAATTTGCAAAATCGACACAACCTATATATCATCAGACCCTTAATTTGATGATATCTTTGACGATTTTTAACCTTTCTTATATTTTTCTTGCATTTGGTGATTATTATACGCGGTTTACTAATTTTTATATATTTATATATTATATTTAACTGATCTCTCTAAATTAAAATTTTTATTACAAAACAAATCCGAACGTTCTATAAAGAGCGTTTTGGAACATACTTGCTTCAATATTGCCTAACTTGAACGCTACAGAATTTATATGAATTAGCTACGATAAACCGTTTTTGTTTTCAAATTAAGCGACGTCATCGATTATGTTGGGGTTTGGAACCTTCGGCAACATGCACTAAAACGGAGTTCTATCCACAATACCGAAACAGAATTATTGCACTCGACGCGCGTTTCGCTAACCATGTTAGCATCATCAGGAGATGATTAAAACTAAATTTAAAACTCTACCTAACTCGCTTTTATACTAAATGTTTGCTTAATCAAGCGGAACCAAAGGAACCAATCCTGGAATCCCACTAGTCACGCTTGATCAACCAATACAATGGACTATACGGAATAGGCCCTCTATCTCTATTTAAACTATTCTTACATTTAATAATTTCCATACTTTCATATGCGTCTAATAATCTCCTATCAGTTATATTATGAATTAATTTTAAATTGCTAATTGTTATTCGATGATTGTTATCAAAAGCATGCTCGGCAACACTTGATTTTTCTGTTCTACCATACTTTAAATGAGCTATGTGTTCCTTGAATCTCGTTTGTATAGATCTTCTAGTTTGCCCAACATATTTTTGGTTACAATCCATGCATCCAATTTCATATATTCCACTTCTTTCTAATATTTCAATTTTGTCCTTTGGACCACCTAATAATTTCTTAATGTTGAACTGAGTTTGGTATACTAATTTTAAACCTACTTCCTTAAAGACTTTTTGAAGTCCTCTAGTATACTGAGGATTATATGGTATCGAGACATATTTTGTATTTTCATCCTGATTGACGAAAGAAGTGGAATCACGAATGGTCTTTCTAAACAAATGCCTATTAACTAGTCTATTTATTAAGTTAGTATTGAAACCATTAACTTTCGCTATATTCCTAATTGTCTCCTTTTCATTATTAAATCTTTCTCTGCTGAGAGGAAAGTTAACCATGCGGTGTACCAAAAAATGTAAGCTGGCCAATTTGTGTTGGTCGCAGTGGAAGGAGTCATTAGGAATATATCGGTTAGTGGCAGTACTTTTTCTATAAATATTAAATTCTAGTGTGTTATTATCGTTCCTAATCACTAAAGTATCCAAAAATGGAAGTTTGCCATTGTTCTCGACTTCATAAGTAAATTTAATGGTGGGGAAACGGTTATTTAGTTTGGTTACAAAATCTTCGATATTAGCGGTTTTTGTGTCGAAAATCGCGAAAATGTCATCCACATACCTGTACCATACCCTTGGAAAATATTCGAACTCCTGACTGATTTCATTTTCAAATTTACTCATGAAAAGGTTAGCTAAGAACGGCGATAAACAGTTGCCCATTGCCGTCCCTTCAAGTTGTTGGTAATAGTTATTTTTATATTGAAAATAATTTTGATCCATGCAAAGTTTGGTTAAAGTTAAATATTCTTGTTTGATTTCGTTATCAAAACTGTTCATCTCAAGTAATTCCCCAAGGTATTGCAAGGTCTGTGGGATTGGTACACTAGGGAACAATGAGCAAACATCAAACGAGATTAAAATTTCACCTTTCTTAAGGTTCGTACCTTTAATTTTGTTTATGAAATCTAAGGAATTTAGTACTCCTGAGTTCTGTTGTTTTATAGGTAAATTTTCAAACTGGTTTGCTAGCCACTTGGATATATTATAAGTTGGCGATCCTATTGCCGAGACTATGGGACGCATTGCCTTGCCAGGTTTATGAATCTTGGGAAGACAATATAGTTTGGGTTAGTCGATGACGTAAATACAAAACCTTCGGGAAACGAATTCTACTTATTATTACATATTTATGTAATGCAGGATTTGATTGATTTGTAATACATACAACAAATATCATAGAATACTATCCTTATTATAAAAATGAGATATTATTATATGACATATTTTGTACTATAAGACTGTAATATAAAAAAAACTGTAATTAATTTTAACGTCTTAAACTAATCAATATTATCAACAATAATATGGTAAGAATAACCTCGTGCGACTATGGGAAGGCAAGATTTTTTACGTCCTAGTCCTCTACCCCCCTCAGTCGTCGTTAAGGTTCACTCGCTTGGCGCACTATACTAATCATTACAAATCTGCGTTCTAGCTAAGTAACCTTTGTACTGTGCTGATCCGTATGCTTTAATTTATGTTTGATAACAACTGTAAGAAAACATATCTCAACACTCTTAACCAAAATAATTTTAACTATCGATACATACAACAAAAACAAAAAAAAATAAAATAATTAATATTGATAACATATGAAATTCAAGACAATTAATCTATAAGGCCGCCCACCATTGAGTTCTTATAATACCTCAATGCCGCCCACAGTATGTACATTTTCCTGTTCATCTTTTTAGATTTGCCTTTTTGAGAAAGACTAGTAAAGGTCGAAACGTCAAAAAATAAAATAAAAATATTTTTAAAAATCTAACAGATTGTTTCTGTCAATGACCAAAACCAAAAAACTTTTCATACAAAGTGTCTAAAGTTCTAGATCTTTAACTTAATAAGTGAATATGAGTTTAAAGTGGAGGATAAATCTGATACAAAAAAATACCTAGAAGCAATGGTAGAAAAATGAGAGAAAAATAATAGAAATTTATTCGGTAAAGCTAATGGTGGATGGAAATACAGGGTTAAAGCTTAGTATGTCAGTAATGCCAGAAATGGATCAAGAAAAACAACACCAAAATAGAAACAAAATATTCAAGGATACAATTATTGTACATAAGCTAATTATGTGCATTATAAGATCCTTTACACAAATAGTGCACTATATAAAAATCCGCCTTTCCCATTGGTCGATCCGCATGGCCCTCCGCTCGCTTCGCTCGCTACGGGGGCTCAAGAAAAGGAAACTAACCAGGTGCTAACTCAATCTAACCCAAGACATACCCAAAATCAAGAAAAAAAGCTGTTTAGAAACATAATCTTTTGAAAAAAAAGCAACGGGGTTCGAACCCGCGTTTTCCAGGTGACAACCAACGATCTAAACCTCTACACCACGAGAGCTTTTGATAAAAACCGATTGCATCACGCAGACATAGCGTAACACGAGATGGATCGACCAATAGGAGAGGTCGATTTTTACATAGTGCACCCTTTGTGTAAAGGATCTTTAAATGCTAATTATGTTATGTATAGTTCCCCAAGTACATACATTATATTTCTTTTAAATTTGTGTCAGATTTCAAGATTTTACTACTCATTAACGGCTAACAAATCGGCTACTGCTACCTTTCCCTGCCCTTATTGTCATGCAACATTAAAGAATATACAATCTAACATGGAGAAACATACAAACTGAAAACTTATGGCAAACTAAGAGAAAGTTATGCAAAATTTGTTTTGATGAATAGAGAAAAAATATCTGCAAAATGTTGTGAAAGTATCGTCGATATGGCTTTATTTGAAGAGCGCAATTATTTATATGATTTGCAAAAATGTGTCGCCCCAGACTTGCACACAGGGATCCGTAAATCAGGTATTCGGGAATGGACTAGTCAAACTTCTGGGAAAAGAGCAGGCGTTGAAATGGCCTAAAAAACTCTATTTGGTCAGTGTGACATATTTGAGGTAATCGTCGAATGCTTCTGAAACATTCTGACACTCTTCTAACAAAAGATTTTGTGCAATATTAGTCTTTTGATCATTTTCACTATGGATAAAATAGTGCTGATTTTTTTCTACCAAAGCGCCAAATTTTGACGAAATCAAAAGTCACTAATCCAAATATTAGTCATTATGTTTAAAGCTGTTGATGTACCCTAAGCTTTAAAAATTCATGTATTAATTAACCATTTGAAAGAATGTCTAAGGTTGATAGGCAGAGGATTACGTAAATGGTCCGAAGAAGCTGGAGAATCTGTCCACCGCGAGTTTATAAAATTTTGTAATAAATACAAAATCAACAACATGGCACATTCTAGCTTTAAAGAGTCGTTAAGAAGATCAACTGAATAGCATTCAAATAATCAGATATTGAAAATAGAAAACTCTAGCAGTAGCGCTTTCCTTTGAGATCGACGTAAATCATTGTAAATTATCCGCTATTTGCAACGGGTATCATCAGCAATATATTAAACAGTTTTTTTCCACCCCTTACAAAACTTTTTCCCCTAATCATAAACCATGCTCATCTGATCTGCAAGATCTACTCCGCCCATTATCTCATAGAACGCAATTGCAGAGGGACAACATACATCCACTGTATTTTCAGCTTTATCCTTGCGTTTTGCAGTTGTAACCTCTGTTCCATGTTCAGTCAACGTAATAACTTATTTATTGTCTTGCCATTTAGTGGCCCTAGAATTTGCTGATTGATTAAAAACTCGCATTCACCTTTGTTAATTTTTTTCCTGAGCATTTTTTAAGCATACATTTTCTGGTAGTAGTGTTGCTGTTCCAAGAGCTGAGTACTGAAATGTATCTACGAAATTCACAGAGGTGAAAAGCGATCGAATGTCGAAGCAGCATTCTGATGTTCTATTGGTTCGCAAAGGGTTTTAAGAACTGTTTCACCCAACGTTCTAATTATATCAATATCATCCTTGCCAGAGTAAACATTGGCATCATATTATATGTATATATTCTGCTATATCATCACATCTGCACCATAACTTCATTCCTCTATTTAAGGGCTTTTCAGGCATGTATTGTTTCAAACAAGACCGTTCTTTGAATTTTAGCATGCTTGCGTCAATATTCTGCAAGGTACTGTCGGAACATACGACCGATATGACTCCTCATTTTTACAGAAGATGTCCTGCTCCGTTGACGACTCATCACAACATAACTTCATGTATCTTGGTTTGAGGATTCATCTAAAGATTTTTGGCCTAAATGATCCACAAGATGTTGTAAAAATCCCTTTGGAACAGTTTCTTCTTTAACATTCTAACAACGCCAGTGTGATTTAAATCACCTGTTCAAAAAACTAACGGGGCACATACGTCCCAAGCTCCCAAGAGAAAATAAATTACCTTTTGAGCCATAACCGATGCTATCTAATCATATCCGAGAAAGATATTTTTTATAATATTAAATTATAAACTTACCTTAGCAAATTACTATTAAAAACTCATTTTAATAACATAGTTGTCACCAAAATCATCACATGATACGCTTACTATAAAATGCGAGTTACAATGTTGCTGGAATGCATTCATGTTATTACAAAGAAACTGAGAGATGTTGAAAATACTTGAAAGAACATTTTTCAATATAAAGTGGGGCTGATTTTGCATAGAGGGCAACCAGCAACAATGATTGGGACAATTATATCCCACTGGGCCTAAAAGGGTTGAAGATCTATCTAATGGGACAAGAGCTAATGAAACCCATTTTATGCATTTATTTGAATAGGAATTTAATTCAAGTTACAAAGACATCTCATTTTAAATTACAAAGCAAAGCAAATCAAATAATAATGATACAAGATCGAATACGATGTATAAACCATGCACTTAGACTTATAAAAGCAAATTTTGGAGTATTAATCTGGGTGAGCCAAATATTCAAAATCACAAATCTGCAATCAGAGGCCATGTCAGAACTATTCCCAACTATAAGAACCCATTAAATTAGGACTGACATAATTTACATTCGGTATGTTTATGTCTTTGT
>JAEQML010075796.1:0-13668 GCA_016904865.1 Pissodes strobi
TATTCGAAATCAGCAACGAACGTATAAATGAACCATATACGGGGTGTGCCATTTAAAAAATTAAGTTGATATTTATTTTTGACAGACTCGATCGTCAATTGTTTCTTTTTTAACTTTTAAACCTCCGGTTAAATTCAAAGTCACTGTCATTCGATAGTTTATGAAAACCTTAGATAGGAATGTGTAAACTGTTTTGATCTCGTGCGAGCTAGATTTTAGAGCCTGTTAAAGTGTCAAAATGCCCGACCTTCACCGGCTAATATTTCGTAAACAGCTAAAGATAGGTACATGATATTAAACGTTGTGACATTTCGTTTTGGGTCACTAACTATAAGTGAATTTCTAGTACGCCCCTGGTAAAATTTCGGGTTTATGATTCAGGTCGACATTTAGATCCGAGATTTAATTGAACTCATATCTATCTGGCGCCTTCGTCATACTCCTTCGTTCTCGGGCTGGTACGACACCCTTTTCTAGTGAAGCTTTTCTGTTGGCTTGTCGTTTTATTTTAATCTGGTTTAAGCCCAGAGATCCTTGTTGGATTTTATCGAACAACTTAGAAATTTCCACATCGGTCATTTCGATTCGTTCTCGTTAGTTGTCGTGAGGTAAGTTAATTACATGGTTGTATTATTTCGTTTTTCATTCATATCGGAACCGATTTAATAGCTTAATTGATCGGCGTGACGTAATTCTAATTAGACATTATTTAAGGTTGAAGGTTTTTTTTTTTATTATTCGGATGGCCTAGTTTATGATTTAATAATTATTGAATTAACCGTTTTCCTTCATATCGGACTCGATTTATTGACTTAATTAGTCGTCATAACGTCATAATAATCAGATAGTGATTAAGGCATTTGGGCTTTTATACTTAAACGGATACTTTATTCACGGGGTCTTGGGATTAGCCTAATTAATCGTTTTATTTTATTTCCGACGAAATGTAATGTAGATTCTCGATAATTCAGTAGTTTAATTTATTTGACCTTTCCATAGCGGTTTAGCAGTGAGTGTAAAATTTAACCATTGATTTCTATGTTGCTTTTTCAAAGACATCTATTGTCTACAGCAATAAGTTGCAATTAATTAATGCTAAAAATGCTAATTTCATGTTATTCTGTTACCGAAGTTAGAATTGATGCAATGGGGAATTATTGTTTTTATCTTTAATCTTAATAATTAATCTTGCAATTAACTTCTAGTGATTCGTGTGGGTAGTTGATTTCTACTATTAATTAGACACTAAACCGGGAATTTCGGTTGTTAATGGTTAGGTAATACAGTTTTGTTTATTATTAGTTTCCGTCACTGAGGAAAGCCATCAGATCACGTTATTTAAGACATATTTTCGCATATTTTCGTTCATCGTTGTTTACCTTATCGAACTTTATTCTTGAATTATTAAAATAAAGATAGACTCACACTAGCTATTTGATATTAATTTCGGAAGGCCGTTCGGACCATTTATTTGTCAAATTCGTTTAGTACGATGTTTTTATAAACGTCTATTTTTGTGCTTGTGTTCATTATTTCAACTTTTCCCTTGAGTTATTAAAATTCAGGAAGGTTTATGCGTTCTATTTGATAATAATGTTGGAAGGTCATTCAGATCATTTATTTGTCAAATTTGTTTAGTATGATTTTTCATTAAAGTTTAATCTACACTGCTGTTCAATTGCCTGGCACCAAGGTAAAATATAGGTTAAACTTAAATCCAATTATCTCTAGAAATATTTGACCGATCTTATCGCGGTTTCCAGATTCTTAAAAAGAAAATGTTTGGAAACGAAATTCCTACACCCATCTACCTCAACATCATCATATGTCTATAATACAGGGAGTTTTAAATTTACTGCATATTATTTATAAAGTTATAAATGTTGCCAAATTTACAGACGTTAATTTGTTTACAGTTTTTTACTAAAATTAGTTTTGGTAGGCTTTTGTACCGGGACGTTTTCGGAAATATTGTTCTACGGATGACAAATGAAAAAATACGAGGGTTTATATAAAAATCTCATTTATTGTAGGTTTATTTGTTTAAAAGTACGAAACTTTCAGCATTGTACCATAATTTTTGGTATTTCTTAATTTTATATAATGAACTTTATGATAATTAACACATTGTCATTTACAGGGTTGAACTACATTCCTTATTCTTTGCAAAAATCCTCAAAATGCGATATAACGGAAAACATTTAACTTCCAGACCCATATTTAAAAAAGGTGCAAATTGAGCTTTCAAATAAATGTTTTCATGGTAACGCTCATGTATTTGTCATAAATGGTAATTTTTGCCGGATTCAATATTGTTTAAAAATAGAAAATGCCTGCTCAAAAGTTAGGTTCGAACGAAATTCAAAACGTGGTGCGTTTAGTATTGGATGGAATGAGTCACGAAGATGTAGCTAGTTTATACAATGTTCATCGCAGCACCATTACGAAAGCAATGAGAAGATTAAGGCAGCATGGAAGCGCTAATTACAGGCATAGCGGCGGCAGGCCCAGGACATTAAGTAATCGTCAAGCTCTATATGTAACGATCTTAGCCCCACGAAATGGGGCAAACAGTTTCAAAAGAATTAACACAAGTTTGCATGCTTGTGATTCAAGTTAATGTATCAAATATAACAGTAACGAGAATGTTACACGAATCTGGCTTAAGGTTTGTATATGCAGTTTTTTACCTTTCAATTATGAAGTGCTAAAAAATTGTATTTGGTTCTAGAGCAAGACGTAGTGCCGCATTCTGTTAATGAGACCACTTCATCGAGTTGCTACGCGCCAATTATCTCAAGAACACCGGTAATGGAATGCAGAATAGCGAAACTGCATGTTCCCAAATGAGACGAGGATAAATTTATACAGTTCCGATGGGCGCATTTTTATTTGGAGAAGGCGAAATGAAAGATATACAGAGAAAAATATGGATCATCGAGTAGCATTTGGGGGTGGGAGTCTTACTGTTTTCGGAGGCATTATTCTTAATGGGAAAACTGAACTTTTTATAACCAATAATAAAATGAACGGTGATTTTTATAATGACTGTCTTATCCCTATCGATATTCCATTTGCACAGAACTTCGGAGAGGGCTTTCTCTTAGTTGACGACAATGACAGGCCATACAGGGCTCAAATCGCCAACAAAGTTCTTACCAAATGAACAACAAAGTTCTTGGCACAAATGGAGTAAATGGGATGATATGACCGTCGAATTTCTCCGATCGCAACCCTATAGAACACGCTTGGTCAAGGTTAAAACTGTCACTGAGATCAAGAGATTGGAACATTTTGAACAGCTAAGAGAAGCTATTTTGGAAAAGTGGAATCTGCTAGATCAACAGTTTATAAACAATATAATTTTAAGTATGCCAAATCGGTGTAGAGATGTAATACGCAATCGAGGAGGGTCAACAAAATACTAAAATTATTGAATATTACAGTTATATCATGATTCTTAAGTGTTATTGTAAATTTTCCTAAGTATGGGAAACGTTGTTCAACCCTGTATATAGCAATGCGTTAATTATCATAAAATTCATCATATAAAAATAGGGGATACCAAAAATTATAGTACAATGCAAAACGTTTCGTTTTAAGCAAGTAAATTCGCAATAAATGCAATTTTTAAATATACCCTCGTATTTTTTGATTTGTTATCCGCAGGTCAATATTGTCAAAAACGTCTCGGTATAAGAGCCCAGCAAAACTAATATTAGCAAGAAATTGTAAAAAAACTAACGTCTGTAAATTTGGCAACGCTTAAAAATTTATAAATAATATGTGGTAAATTTAAAACACCCGGTATTAAAGACATATGATGATGTTGAGGTAGATGGGAGTAGGAATCTGTTTTTCAAACAATTCCTTTTTAAGAATCTGTTCACCGCGATAAAATTGATCAAATATTCCTAGATATAATTGAATTTAAGTTTAACCTATATTTTACCTTTGTGCCACGCAATTGATCAGCAGTGTAGTTGATCATTATATAGATCATACTTGTACTCGTTTATCAATTTGGTATGAATATTAACTGTACCAGACTAGGAACAATCTATTTAATTACATTCATTTATCTTTTTTTGGACTATTGCTGGCATTTACTGTATTCAATGATTATGTACGTTTATTTAGCTGTGCCAAACCCGATCCAAATTCTTAAAGTGCTTTTCCCACTCTTTCTAAAGGCTGTAATGTTATTTTTAACGAATGATGTCGGTTTCCTTTGGGCGAATGGAACCTTTTTTAGTTTCTGCATAACTAATATTAAGTTTTAGTTGTAATATTTCGATTGCTCCAACATATTATTACGGTGGTGCTCTTTTTCTCATTTATTCTTTGTTTTTTTTAAACTTTTGGTTCATTATTGAATTTGATTTAAAATAAAAAAGGGGAAACCCTTTAATCTGAAATTTAAAACTCTGCTAAATTATTCTTTTGAACGGAGAGTATATAATAGCAATCGGTTCACATATTTTTGTGACTTGTTATTAGGCAATGTTTCCATTCCTAGGGTCCTCCAACCTGGCTGGGATACTGAAATTCTCCCATCCAGTTACAATTATTGGAAAGTTGTAGTCCACTTAACCGGCTGGACTTGCCGGACGTTTGAGGTTCGTCCACCTGGTTCGACTGATGTGGTTCACACCCTGGTATGAACTAAGGGTCCGGGTCGAGCCGTCTGTGTTCACCTGAGGGTGGAACTTCGTTGAAAACTAAGTGATTGTTGGTTTTAGATTTAAATTGCTTTTTTTATTTTTGAAATAACTGCCACTTTTAAGTTAGCACCTTTACCCTTGTAGTACTTGCGCCCACCTGATCTCTGCGGTTTACGTGATCACGATCCCACGCGGTAGACAAAACTCAAATTAAGTTTTTTTTCTCTCTCCCTTTTAAGCAATTGTCTGGTGCAGATTCATTGATTCGATCATTTATCTAAATCTACACAGAGTTTTGGACAACCACTGTCAATCTTTACAATTTAATTGTTATAATTTCATTGATATTGGATAGTTGTTTTTTCCTTAGTATTTAAACTGCCAGTTGTACCTTCATAAATTTATAAATATTTTAAATATCGCTAATTTCAATGTAAATTTTATATTACCACTATTCATGGTGACTATTTGTTCTTTTCCAATAAAGGGATAGTATTGTATCTGCGGCGTGTTTTATTTGGCTCAAGAATTATTTACTTATCGTAACTTTGCAGCGTTGCTAGTGATTTGGTGGTGCCATTATTTTTAGCGCTTCTTACCGGCAAGGTTTACCTTGGGGAACGGAGAATATCTGGTCGAATTCGGTAAGTGTACACTGTACGCTAATACTAATCTCGGTGGAACTCGTCATAGCTCCGCGAGCACTTAACATCTTTTTCTCTTTTAAAAAAAAATTATTTCACAGAAAGCGCATCGCAATGTCACGTGTTTAGATTTTTCTAGAGAGTCCAAAAATGTAGTAATATACAGGGTGTTCTATTAAAAAAACAGTTCATCCATGGCGTAAGTCTTTTGTTTTTGGTACAAATGTTTTTGGCTCAATTTTTGAAGTCTACAGAAAAAAATACATCGTTTGGCTATTTTGGATTTTTTTTTAAATACAAGGAAGGTCAAAAATACGCCCCTGTTCAGTACTCGTTGGAAGACCCTGTACAATTAATGGTAAATCCGTAGGAATAATATCATTGCTATCGAGCAAGAATTTTGGCTTAGTTATCGAGAATCAACCGTCCTGCTACCGCTGGTAACTTAGATCAACTGAGGACATTGCCGCCATTTGAATTATACCATAATTTCTAAGGGCCCCTTAGATTTTTAAATTTATATTTGAAATTTGATATTGACTTTTAAGCAAATTTTTATGTAAGATTTCGAAAGAAGGCAATTTTATAGCGACTTTAACGTATCAAATTTATTTTAATTTTTCGTTGAACACTTGAGGTAACGGCGGCCAGGAGTAGTGAAACCCCTGATGTATTGGTTATAACTTACCAGTAGCATCCACATTTAAAACACTCCATGAATCATCGGTTGGTTGGATATAATAATCAAAGATTCTATCCGGATTTACCCATTGTGTTGCCGTATTATCCCGACTGGAATCATTGGATGTGATGTAGGTAATTGGGACCCACCATATTGAATCTTCTCTCATATTAGTCTTGTTCAACGACGTCGAATACTTATACTAAAATTAAAAGTTCAATTTAGCCAGATTTACTTCTCATGGTTCTTCTTGCAATAGCAATGGCGACGCCAGCATCTTTTTTTCGGGTGGGTACTGTACGGCCCCCACTTATTGCAGGTGGACACTTTCCCTCTGATATATTAGTCACCGGAGGCCAATCAAGTAAAATTTTCGGGCACCACGCCCAATTTTCGCCCAAAAGTCGTTAAAATCGTTAAAAAACAAAAAGGTCGTGGGGTCGAATACGAATAAAAAAATAAACATGATAGGAAAATTTGGATATTTTTGGGAACAGTTTTTAGCATATCGATGCGTATAGAAGTAGGTTTTGTAGTATAAATAAGTTGATTTATTTGAGGGAAATTTCATTTAAAAAGATTCGAAGATCGGAAAATGGGCCAGAATCGGAGATTTTGTAATAAGCAGCAGTTTCTGCCGATTTTATAGCTTCAAACATCGAAGTTGTGGCTAGTGATTTTAAAAAACATAAACACAAAATAATACTTGTATTTTATAACAATTATCTCGCATTGTTGAAGTCTTAACTTCTGTCACTTCGCCTTAAGCACACACCTTCTCGTATATAAATACTTACAAAGGTGACAGACACTACATATTTATCCTGTGTTGGGTATTTGTTTAGGGCTGTCTTTAAAACTGGGTATCCAGGTTGATGGAGCCATGCGTCTAAATAGCTTGGGAGATCTATGTCAGTATCGTTCGGTAAGGCTGCCTGTAGATGCTCGACAAGGTCAGTAGCCTGTGCGTTTCCAAGAGCACTATAAATTGCCAAATATGATTATTTTTACGGATTTATATGTCTGTATAAGATAATGAAAAGCAAGCAAACGTAAAGTGAGTCTGATTTTCTTATTTCAACTTAAATTCAGTCCCGGGCTTCAAATCCATTTCAATCAGTAGGTTATGTTATTAAATAAAATAAAGTTAGTTTGGGTTAGTTTTTGTTGAATGCGTAGGGCAATGAGTGGTGTTTTATATTTTTAAATTAAATTTAAATAAACTAATTATTTGCAGATAAACAAGAATGGAACTAATAGCAAAATACCATCTTTACACCTCAGGTATACGGGACTCAATTTACGCACCTCTAAGAATAACAAAATAAAATGGACCTGAAATTATACAGACCCATGAAAAGGAACCATGGAAATTAGTACAAATTTTGTAGGGACTATAAAAAAATTATTTGAGCAACCAAACTGAAAATGTGTTGAAATGTGTAAATAAGTCTTACTGTGCTTTCAAATAGCTGCGTATTCCTTGTTGAAAAACTTCTTCTCCCAATGCATGTTTAATCATCCGTATCACAGAACCTCCTAAAAATAAATTAATAGAATGTAATATTAGAGTGGGTAAATTTTATATAGAGTGTCGCAGTGTTTTCCAGTACAGGATCTTAGCTCAAGTATTAATAAACCTGTTGTATTTAAACTCTGGTAGATGTTATGTAACCTAAAGCTAAAAGCGTTTGGAGTATGATTAAATTGACCAAGGAGTAAACTTTTATGAAGTTTTAGTGTATATTTACATTTACATGTATTACATTTATCATTATTATAACAAATAACAATACAATTCTATAATGTGTTCAAGTATCACACCACAAACCAAATGACAATCGAAAAAACAAGCATGAAATTTAGTTGTGGCACTTAAATGTACTGAAAACACGTAAATCAATTATACTACTCAACATAACCGATAAACATAAGATAATTTCATTTGATCTATATAAGTATGAAACAACAACAATAATGACTCAGGCCCCTACACGTCAAGCCCAATGAAAAACTCATCCGAATCTATTAAAGTTCGAAAATATGGACGTATATCATGCCTTATTAAATCTTGTTTAATATCCTTCATATGAGATGGTAACAAAATAAAAACTTCGGGCGCTATGTAATTAAAAAACTTTTAGTATATATTTTGTGTCTTATAGGAATTTGTATGTCATTGGGGTGTAATTCTAGCTCGCGTCCGTAGCTGAATTCTACACGTACACCCTGGGTAATGCTAAATGAGCTAGAACGATAGCTGGAGGCCAGACCTATCTTTCTGAAAAATCTCCTGGCCACGAAACACATGGATCCAAATATACTACAAAATGGTTCTTTTGAGAACCAACCGACAACAAATATCGGACCTAACCTCCGCATTTGCCAGCTAAATGTAGAAGGTTTAAGTAGATAGAAATGCGAAATACTGTCTAAAATCCTGCGAGAAAAAAATATAGACGTAGTTGCCATTCAAGGGAGTCACGTAGACAATGAAACTGCTCTTAAATCAAGAGGTAGAATACCAGGGTATGACATACTGGGTACTACATACCATCACACAACTTACATCCGCAGTGACATAGAAAATGCTCACCTAGGAGACACCAGCACTAACAACGACATCCACCAGCATATCGGTGAAAGTTGGGAAACTCACAATAGCAAATTTCTATAAGCCCCCTGAAGTTCTGCCCCCAGTTCTTCACCCAGCTATCTATGTGGGTGATTTCAACAGCCATCACACAATGTGGAAATACAACACCAATGATCAAAATGGAAACACACTTCGATGGCCTAATTCTAATACCCCGTATCTAACAATTTTACGATTTTTAGATTAATTGGGCAAAGTGAGGTTAAGGATAATTTAGATATTATTTTAAAATCCGGTAACTGTAAGACGCGGGGAAATATTTTTAAATAAAGCAGTTATAATACGCCGTATCTGATGCACTCTAGCAAGCTCCAAAAACACTCCGCATCTGCTAGTTCAGCGTTGTTTTCGTAGATGTTTAAATCGTGCTGGTAAAAAGTGATTGTTTTTTTTTTGTGGAAAAATCTATAAAAGGTAAGTAAATTTTAGTTTATACTGTAGTTACATGATCATGTAATATGTAACATACTGCAATGTACAGTCATAATTCTAGTTAAAACTTTTCTTTACAATACGGGATATTAGCATAGTTTTCTTTTAAATAATTTTGTTTAATACGGGGTATTCCCAGTACTGTATTTTGGCGGTAAGCACACGTTTTTAGATGATGGTCAACAAATTTGATAGCAATGATTGATCCTGCAGGATTTTTTTTAAAGAACCACTACTCATGGGTAGAAAATTGAAGTGATGGTTCTTTAAAAAAATTAAATCAAATAAGATGGAGGCTTAGTCAGGGTAGTATCGCTATATTTATTATGTTTATTATCCCCCCCCAAGAGGATAAGTTAATAATAAACAAAAGTGGTTCTAAAATAAGACGGTTGCGTTTCAATTTGTGTTCTTGGTTTCATAAGAAAAAAATATTAGAGAGAAGTTCAACTAACACTTATCTGGCTAATTTTTTCAGATGAATCCTTCTTTACGAACAAAGAAGATCCTATTGATGGCCTTAGAAAATCACCCAGAACATACAACAACCGTTGCGATGGTATTTTAGCAGAACGTAATGAATACAGTAACTCTGATTTTGGAAGTCAAAATATTCCAGTACTAGAATCCAGTAAAACGGTTCCTACAAACAACGGGGATACACACAATAAAACCGAGGTGGAACACTGCGATAAGGAAAAAGTTTTGAATACCACGGATAAGGCCCACAACTGGTCTGCTCCATTAGAAACTGCGATTTTAGATGATGTTATCAACGAGAAAAAAAGTGGAGCTGGAGATAGCATGACTGTTAACTGTTTGCAAGAAGATGTATGTCTTGATATTGGTGAAATAAATATTAATGATCAAGTTCATTTAGATCCAGATTATCTTCAAGATAATTCAGAACTTATAACGGAGATTCTTAGTGAAACAGAAGATGCAGAAAACAAAAAAAATAGATTCCCAGGCGCTTCAAAAAGAAAAGACATGTAATAAAGTTTTAAATCTTGACTTTAATGACACCGACACTGAATCTTTGGAAAATGACACAAGAGATGATGGCGACTTTGCTAATCAAGACAAGGGTCAATCGAACACTGATTCTCACTCTGATAATAAGGAAATGAGTAGCAACAGTGAACCTGAGGAAAATGAAGACGTTACCAAAACACGTAAACGGAAGAAGAAGGCAGATAAAGCCGTCTGGTTGGTTAATAAAACAAAGTACAAAAGAATGAGGGGGATGAGGTATGAGGGATATCAAAGAAACAAAAAGAAAGAAATTACTTACGGAATTAAAGACGAAAGAAGACTTATGTTTGAAACATTTTGGGAAAAAATGGACTGGGGGGAGAAAAGGACCTATATCACGGGAAATATGGAGTGCACCACAACAAAGAGATCATCCAAAGGAGACGAGCCTTCCAGAAGAGCTGGAACGTACTGGTATTACTTAAGAAATACAAATAATGAGAAGAAGAGGGTAGGTAAAATAATGTTTTTGAATACCTTTGGGCTAAATAAAGACATGGTTCATGGGTGGTTTAAAAAAACAGAGAACATAGTCTAAATACCATAAGTGAAATGTGTGAATCAACAGTAAAGCATGAAGATAACAAGGAAAAAAGGGCCACTCTTATGTCGTGGTTCGAAAGCCTGCCCAAAATGCCATCTCACTATTGTCGCAAAGACACAGTAGCGGACTAAAAGGGGGGGGGGGGGTTTGAAGGCGGTTCGCCCCGGGCCGCATATATAAAATCAAACATTTTTTAACAGTCTGTGTCTCAGTAGCGACCTGCGAAAGCTCAAGCTAATAATTTGTCAATATTATCAATAGAGAGGAAAATGTCTGAAAATTTAGCTTATGATCAGTTAATTAATACCTTTAGTTCGTTAAAAGCTCGGAAACATATTTTTACATAATTATGTAGAGTTCATAGCTCAACTGTATTAATTACATTTTATTTTACTAATGTATTATTCTTATATAATTATAGTATATTTTTTTGGGATCGATTTTTTCTTTGATGAGTATGTTGATAATTTATATTCTTTTGGGGGTTGTTTCTGACTTAAAGTTAAAAATAAAACCTGTCACGGAGTTACTGTTTTATTGAGGTTTTTTGGTTGTCGTGAATTTAAATTGGAAAAGTGGCCTTTTTTGGTTGTCATTAATTGAAACATATCCTCAACAAATATAGAAACTGGCCCCATGAACTCATGGTAAAATCCGCTTCATTCACTCTTGGAAGGAGTGTTTCTTTAACGATTTTTAAGTAAAATTCACTCCAAATTTTCCGCCTTCGGCGCATCGACCTTCGCCGGCGCCTGTGGCGAGCGTCAATACCCCTCCCCCCCATAACTCGAAGCTAAATACGTCTTTCAGGAGCCCCCAAATAGTTAACCGCCCCGGGCCTCATAAGTTGTTAGTCCGCCACTGCAAAGACAGTAGTAAGTTATATTTAGAAACCATAGTTCAGTCAAAGGCGCAACTTTATAGGGAATATGTAAGCTTATGTGATACTAATAATAAAGCAAAATTGTCTTCTACTATTTTTGATAATACATTCTGTAATATGAATTTAAGCCTTTACAAACCAAAGAAAGATTTCTGTGCTACATGTGCTTCATTCGAGGTTGGAAATACAAAAGAACAAGATTATGTCAATCATATAGGGCACAAAAATATTGCTCCATATAGCCCCACCTGCCCTACGAAGAAAAGAAGCCTTGACGAAAGAGCATACTAAAATACTGAGTAACCTTCAACTTCCCATCCATGCTGATATCCCAAGCGTACAAATGAATCGCCTCCGTTCCAGAAACACACCGCTCTGACTAGCCCAACAACTATCAACTGACAATTTTAACATTAACGCCAATGGTATAATTTCTGGAACGAGAAAGTGCCCGACCCAGTTAAAAAGCCCAACGGCTCTGAACTCCCACGACATATCTAGAAGAGCCTCAACCGGACACGAACAGGGCATGGAGTATGTGCACCCAGTCTGCATAAATGGGGGAAACAACCAAATATAAGCTGCGATTGTGGCTCCCCAAACCAGTCCATTCGCCATATAGTTGAGGAATGTAGATTTTTTTTAATGTATATTATTATTATTATTATCTTAGTTTGCTATTAGAATGTTTATGTTATAAACTATTTGTGAGATTTGATATATATTCTGCATATACTATTGTTATCTATGTACGATGTGAAATGCCATACGCTAAATAAATGTATCTCATTGTTAAATTTAGCCCGCGTTCGATAGGAATGATCTATATACATTTTGAGCTCTTCATAAATGTGTAAATAAGAACACACGGTGGACAAATATACAGTTCGAATATTGGTCACATTCTCTGAAAAGAGCAGAGCAGACGAAAATAGTCTGCTTCTATTAAATATTATCTCTAATATATATCTGAATAATAGACAGTTTATAAGGACCATTTTCATGCAACCCATACCATCTCTAATCAGAGATTCAACAAATGCCTTATAAACTATAATCAATGTGTTTCTATCCAGAAATTTGCCACCGTTCGAGAAAATGTAATGTAGTTTGTTTTGCTCAAGTTTAAAGTCAGATTAAAGGTTTCCAATAAGTTTTTACCATCGCAAATCCCTACATTACTCTATTTTTGTTTCTTCCCAATCATTTCCACTAAAAATCACTGCTGTGTCATCAGCATAGGATAATATAGGATATCATTGCACCATATATATTCAAGTTCAGAAGTTTATACAAGTCGCAAATAAACCCGGACCCAGCGCAGTGTCCGGGGGTACATCGACTGTTATTTTTAATTTATTGCTCTGCGTGATATTTATTTTCACAGTTTGAAATCTATTCCTCAGGTAACTTTATATCAGACGCAATATAGGTTCTTTGATTCCATAGTGCAACAAAACATCTAGGAGTTTGTTATATGGCACCGTGTCGAAAGCCTTAGCCAGATCGAGAAAACCCCTATACATATTTTTATCTACATTTAGGCTGTTAGTAATCTCGGACAACATCGCATCACTGGTACTACGCCCTTCCATAAATCCAAATTGATCGGCAGAAATGATATTATTAATCTTATAAACATCGAGCAATCTGGATTTAAGTGCTTTCTTAGACTTATTGGACGATAATCTTTTATATTTGTCATACATCCTGCTTTATGTATGGGCTTCACCGCAGTAATCCTAAACTAACTCGGGACTTTGCCAGTCCAAAAAATCAAATTAATAAATATGCATTAGTGGATCCATTATTTGCATGCTTGGGTTAGTTTTATTAAATCCCCAGATATATTCTCGTATACCGGAGAACCAATGTTTTTCAATGAAAATATATTCTATGATCTCATTCCTTGTCAATGGACATGATGGGAATTAAGGCAATTGGACGGTAGTTATTTGGAATGGTTTTTTTACCTTTCCTCGGGATTGGTTGCACCTAAGCGCATGTCCAGCTAGAAGGAAAGCATGCAGTGCTGTATGATAGGGAGAAAGGCCTGCATAGTGGAGCTGTTAGTTCAGCAGCACATTTCTTAAGCACTCTTGCGGGAACGTCATCCGGTCCTGTGGCC
>MU196126.1:3216-13668 GCA_016904865.1 Pissodes strobi
TTCACTGCTCAACCTGCAGACTTTTCTCTTTTGTTCTCTTATTACTAAGTTTCCATTTATGATCGTATTTTGGGTTATAGGAGATGTAATTTTTTTTAGAAGAATTTTTCAGTTAAGATGAGTTTTTCCGTTCATTAAAAATTACCTATATTCAGCTTATTGTTAGTTTCTTTTGAATAAAGGTATTCTGATTGTTCCTTTTGTATTTAAATAGTTCTTAGATGACCACGAAAGACCATGGAAGTGCCGTAACAACATGACATCGGGCCCTGGCGCCACACTCGAATCTGGGCCCCTCTCCCTCTACAACCCAACTCACTCTCCCTCTATAATGCAGAATATACTATGGGTTTAAAATAAAAAAACTATATACAATAAACAAAATCAAAATATATATTTACTTATACAGAAAAACAAAAATAAAAATGTATACAAACAAAGAAAAATAAAAATTAACAGGAAAACAAAAAAAAATTTGTACTAATAAAAATAACACATTTAAAAATTCAGACCTTAGGTTTACATGAGCAACTAAATAATTTAAAAATTGACTTTTCTTGACTTTTTTGTTGCAAATACGTCAATTATCTTTTCTAAATCTAATGAACGTGCTGTTTCAATTGATAGAATTGAAAGTGCGGAAAGCCTTTCTTGGCCAATTGCATTTCTTAAATAATTTTTTATTAGTTTTAACGTAGAGAATGAGCGTTCCGCAGAGGCAACAGTTACAGGTATTGTTAAAAAAATTGAACAAGCAGTGATCACTTCGGGGAAACTGGAACTAGACGATGAATTTTTTATTAATATAAATTCAAGTAATTCTTTTACCGTAGATATATTATTTAATTTAATTTCTCCAGAAAAACATTGGCGCAAAGATATAAGCTCTTGAGCAAATGCCTCACCAATATCATTATGATATTTAATTCTTAACCTCTCTGCTTCACTATATATTTCATCATCAAAAAAACGTAAATAACGACTAAGAATATACTGTAAATGAGATAATTACAACAAATGCACTAAGCCCCGAGAACAATAGATTGGCACTGCCAGTCCCTGCTTCGCGATTATACCCTTACTAGAGTTCGTGCCGGGACTTCCCCAAAATTCTAAAGAGCCAAATTCACACACCACGCGCACACATACGGGCTAAGGCCTTGCCAATATTTTAGAGGCAACTTTTGGGCCTTTTTTTACCGTGATGGGCTTAAACTTATTTTTTGCCTAAATAAACCCTAACATACATGTTTCTAAATGCTTGTTAATCAAACACTATGCCATAATTTTTTTTCATAATTCTTTTAAATTTTTACTGTGTCACAAAGATAATTTAAACGGATTGCATTTATTAAAATTACTTTTTTCTTATGAGATTCAGAATAAAAATTATTTAAAAAATAGTAAACCTCGTATTCTCGCGGGACTAAACCATAGCGTAAGGAGGCCCGGAAGGCTCGATCGATTTATTTTTTTGGGTTTCGGGCTCAGGTCCTGGTAAAAAAAGTACTGAAAGTAGCGTATTCTCGGGTTTTATGCCTCAGGTTTACATAAAGTAAAAGGGGGCCCTCCGGGCCCCCTTAGGGCCCGGGCCCTGGCGCGGCCGCGCCGTCTGGCGCCATGGTAGTTACGGCGCTGCATGGAATGAAAAAAATATAAAACTGGCAAAAAAAAAGTTTTGATTCCCTTAGAAATTGGGGATTTTCACAGCCCATTGGTAAGAAAAATTAAAATGTGTGAGGCAAGTTTAAGCAAGTTTACGATCTTCATTTATTGTCTACAATATCAACTTGTAACAGTTCAGGAAAAATTCTTCAACTTTGGTAACTTGAAGTTTTTTTCTAGCTCTCAAAATAGGGGCACTCTAAAATATACGGGCGTCAATTATATAAATTCAATCAAAAAATAACTTAAATATTGTTTTTTTGTTTACAACACTGCTTTTTAACACCGATTATATACGCACTCTTTCGGGACTACTCGATAATATAATTTGCAAATGGATTGCAAAGGAATGAGTGGAACCTTTCAACAAATTGAGACTTTCCAATGCCATCTGCTAAAAAATGTCGTCGAAATTTATTTTTTACCCGACTTTCCGCCGTCACGGGAAACTTTTTATATAATATATGGTAAGATCGGGTATAAGGGCTCCTTAAGAATTTGCGTATGAAGGGCCGGGAAATTTTCTTAGGAAAAAGCTCTGCGCTATTTCATAAAATTCAAATTGGCATCCATTGAAATGTTTTTATATACCTTACGCGAGAAAAACTCCGCGATGGCATTTTGATGGGGATAAAATTTTTGATGACAAAATATAGCTTTACGGAACGAATATGGTAGATGTGCTGTTACTTTGTTATGTCAGCTAAGTATAGTAAGTTGTAATGGATACCCTGATCCTAAATTATTTTGAAATTACCTTACTACATTAAGCATATAACTTTTTTTCAGAAAACCTTATAGTTTAGGATTAATAAAGGGATGTTTCTGAAAAGATGGCAGGGTGCTTCTTAATGCTCTAAATTAATGGTCCTAACAATTATTTTTATAAAATATAATGCTTGCTTTTTGAGACACTCTATATATACTGATAATCTCCATCACGGCTACTATATACACTAATAATAACACATAGATATTTTAATGAATAGGTGCAAGCAGGTATCTAACTTTTTGTGAAGTCCGGTATTTAATTCAAACAATTTAATTACGGTTCGCCAGTTAAGTGATCGGAAGAATGTTGAAGTTGTTTAAAGGAATTATGTTGGTGTTGGTTTTTTTAATGGTTTAATAATATACAGGTGGACCATTAGTTTAGAGCCAGTCTTACCGAGCCATTGGATAGACTGAAATATTTATTTACGATATAAGTGGGATATGAGCTTTATTAAGGCATGCAGGCGACATTTGCACAACGAGTACGTAGCCCGAGTTAGATAATCACATAAGTACATCATTAAAGATATATATTGTACACATTATTAACTACACCCTTAAAAAGTGACGGTAATTATAAGTTTATCATAGCGAAAACCAAAACTTCGAAACTAATAATCGAAATGGTGGTTTTAAAAAACGAGTGGAAAGGCTTTGTTTTCATGGTAGCCACAATACTATTTTGCACTTTCTCACTACAAAATTTGCCACCTGGTATTGAGGAATAAGCTTTGAGAGTTATTATCCTAACCATAAATCCTGACCACTACACAATTACAGTTTGTCCACCTTTAGGTACTTCCGACCGTAAAGTTATTACAACGGCTTATGAACTGCCACTCCTACAGAAGGATCCACCATTGCCTCGTAAAATCTGGCATTACAATTGTGACAACTGTGAGGATCTAAGAGAGTTCTACCTTGATTTTCCCTTTTCGGCGTCTACTTTGGCACTGACGACCCGTCAGTCTGATGCGAAGAGATTACGAAAGTAATCTCCTCAGGCATGGAAGCATGCATCCCAAATTCCATCAAGTTACCTTCAAAAGGAACCAGGGCTTGTTCGACAGAAGATGCGAAAGAGCCGTACGTTGGAAACAACAAGCCTACAAGTACTGACAGCAAAATCAGAACGCTTAAGGTCGCAATAATTTTACCGAAGCGAGAAACGAATGCAACCGTGTGATTAACTAAACTAAGGACAAACACAATCAAAGAACCAGGAATAAAATTTTGCATTGCCCCAGAGGCTCCAGGTATTGCTGGCGTCTCTCTGCAGCTGGCTTGCTAGTTTCCTTAAGATCCAATCTCTGCACGTTGCAGTTGATGGACACATTTAGACACATTCTTGCTTATGTCTTCCTCGAGTCTTCTGTATATTATTTTGTGAATGATCTGCAAGAATAACTTTAAAGTGTGGCCTATAAGTGCGATGGTTCGGTAATCTGAGCATTCTCTTGGATTTGGTTTCTTGGGTACGATCAAAAATGTTTATGTTAGCCGTTGTTTAGGAACTTTCCCTTATCATAAATGCGATTAGAAAGGTTCAGCAGGATATCAATCGCATCATCATCAAAGAGTTTGATAAGCTCTAGGGGTATCTGATCAGGACCAGCAGCTTTCCCGGATTTCATGGTTTCCTGAGCATATACTATTTCTGCTCTTAATATTTTTAGGTGCATATTGCCTGATTCTAAAACTGGTTTTGGAGGTCTTTCATCATCGAAGAGTTCTGATAGGTATGCTTTCTACCTTTCAAGTTTGTCCTCCACGTCAGTTATTATACGTCCATTTGCATCCTTGATAATATTATTAGCTGCCTTGACCCTGTTGCATCCAGCCATTTCTTTTGTCCTTTTGTGCAGGTGAAAGCTGTCAAATTTCTTTTCTAGTACTTCTATTTCCTCACATTGAGATACTAGGTATTCTTCTTTTGCTTCCTTAATTTTTCTCTGTATTGTCTTATGTAGTGTTTTGTACTCATCTTTATTGCTTTTACTCTTTCTTCTCTCTTCCATAAGATCTAGGATTTCTGATATTATCCTTTCTAGTTAGATGTTTTTTAGCTATTGTTTCTAACCCTGTTTGAATTTGCTTCCACTCTTCCTTCACACTGACTTCATTCGATTTGTTAATGATGAGGGACATACATTCGTTGGTCTCTTTCTTAACTGTGTCATGAATTTCAGGATGCTTAAGGAGTTTTGGGTGTATGCAGTTGTTGAGACGTTTTGTAGTCTTTTTCATCTTTATATTAAGTTAAACTATAACTGGGTTGTGGCCGGAGTTAATGTCAGCCCCTCGGTATGTTTTTGCAGCTTTGACTGCGTTCTTGTAGCGGTTGTTAATGAGGATGTAGTCTATTTGGTTTCTAACTGTATTTCCTGGGTTATCCTCAGGGGATTTCCAGGTAGTACGGCGGTTAATCAGCGATATTGGGACCAGCCTTGCATTTTTGCTTGGGAGAGCAGCGGTATAATGGGTTGCAAACCTGCCAGGCGCAAATTTGAGAACACCGCTAAACGAGCACACCCGACCCTTTCTATGGATGAATGTCACTCACAAATAATACGGGAAGTATTCTGGAACATAACTGCCATCCGCGTGGTGGCAAGTTGCCTACCCTCTAAGCACAGAAACTAATAAATCCGCAGGCAAGTACAAATAAATAAAATATAATAATCGATGTATTTATTATTATTTTAACGTAATTTCGTCTTACTATGAAATTCTTCTGTCGAGGAAACCGACGATTTATTTAATTTGAATAATCGTAATTGCTCCTCTAAAAGCTCTAAGCAGGCTGTCATGACTGTGGAAACTCTAGGGTGAGACCAGTGCTTGAAATTTGTGATTGAGAGACTTGAGCAAAGAACTGTGTCAATCCTTGAGCCAATTAAACGAAATAAGCAAATTTTTAGCGATTCTCCAGTTCCAAAGGACAACAATAAGAGCAAAGAGCCAAATTAAAGCATTGAAAACTACAAATGATCTGTTCAGTAGATTGTAAGTTGCAATCAGCAGAAAGCGCCCGGCTAATTTCGACGAGTTCTTCAGCCACGAGAGCCACGCATTTTCACCAGCATTCTCAAGCACAAATGGCAATACGAGGTCTACAGCGGTTTTGAGTCAATGTCTCGCTTGCTCGTCTAAATCTGCAGCAGAAAGTTCAAATGCCCAAGCCAAGATTTTGGATGGAGGAGCAATTATACACTTGATGAAGCCGGGTCTTTGTCTCATTTTCCCTGACTTTGTTAAAAAAAGTTTCCTGGCATTCATTGAAAGGAAGGAATGTTCTACGGTTTCCCCATTGAATATAGTTTGGGATTTGTAAGTACTCTGAATTAGAAGCCTTTAATACATATAAGATACGTTGTTTGAGTTTAACATAAGTATTTTTTTTTTATAAAACAGGTACCTTAAGAAAAACCTGAAGGCACTGACCTGCGAGGTAAGAGGAATCGGTCCCAGCTAGAGATAGACACCAAAATGCCAGCTAACTGGATGAGCTTCCTTCACAATTCCGAAAATAGAACTGATCTGTATCGCATTCTGGCTAGGAGCATATCTACTTACATACCAAAAAATAAGTCCATTCTTGTGTCTACATCTGACAACTCCAAATCGTCAAACCATGCGAATGTTAATATCATTAGACTTACTCCATGTAACCATGAAGAAGCCGACTCTCGCATGTTTGTGCATCTGGCTCACGTGCTAAAATATGGATACAGAAAGGTTCTGATTAGAACATCAGATATAGATGTGGTTGTGTTAGCTATATCATACTGGGCCAAACTACAAGAGGTTGAGGAGTTATGGATTCACTTAAAGACTGGAAAGCAACATAAGTATCTACCTATTCACGAAATCTCATCGGCATTAGGTACTTATAACACTAAAATCATTTAAATAATTATTTCTTAGCAGGGCCAGCATTATCTACTGTACTTCCAGCATTCCATGCTCTCTCAGATTCTACAAGATTGAAAAGAATACAGCCTTGATTGTCTAAAAGCTGCACCCTGAAGTCGCCCCGTTCCTAGAGATGCTGATGCAAGGAGAGGTAGGGGATGCAAAGCCTAGTATACATGGCTATGTACGACCCGTGAGTATCCATATCTACAGATACTAATAAACGTAGTACCTCGGCTTTACCACAATTTAGCTCTATTCTTTTTTTTATGCCATTTACAGTGTTAAGCAGTACGAAAGCCTCACCAAATGCCGTCGGGCGCTCTTCGCTAAGGGAAAACCCCTAGACAGCATTCCTCCGACCGAAGATTTCCTAGATCTCCAAATTTGGAGGGCTTCTTACGAGGCGCAGAAGGCCAGACAAGCGGTCTCCCCAATCCTGAACGACTTGAACCTGCCAGGACCGTCAATGTTCGGCTGGAAAGCCGGCCTGGAAGGATGGAAGTTGCTCTATAGAACTAACCGCACAAGAGGCTTGTAAAGAAACGCTTGTGTCATGTAATGGGAAATGCAACTGCGCTAAATCTATGCCATGAGTTTCGTAGCTGCCCGTGCCCTAAGGACTTTAGTTAATGTCAGTGCTAAAGTCTGATATTTATGGCTCAAATTTGTGACGTAATAGATTTTGTATTATCACATTCTGTGATTACGTCTAGAACAATGAATAATATCATTCATTAATAACGACATATAATTAATGCTAAACGCTTTAAATGATGTTGTTAAACTGTCTGTCTGCATTAAATACAGTTTTTCTTAATCTTATAATTTTCTGTCCATCTTACAACTGAGGTAACCTAAAGTTAACTGTTTTGAGATTAATGTATTTATGAGCATACCAATTTAAAAACTTTTTCCCTTTTTAAAAATAGTGTATGGGTCCATTGGGTGCTGATGTATTTATATTTTGTCTGTGGAGATGGAGTGACTTGCAAAAATCCCTAGCTTAACACTACAAAATCGATTTCAATAGTTTCTGCGCCTAGGGGGTAGGCCACCTGCCACCACACTGCTGGCACATGGTCCCGTTACGTTCCAGAATACCTCCCGTAATATTGGTGCGTGATAGTTACCCATAGGAATGGTCGAGTGTGCTCGTTTAGCGATTTTCTCAAATTTGCCCCTGACATGTATACAATCCGCCATATCGCTGCTCTCCCGTGGTTGCAAACTTGGTTCCACTTCTTAAAAGTGAGGTATGGGTATATACTACCACTGTGCCAAATAGCAATGCTCTACTCAAAAATGCAAGGTTGGTTTGCGGCAGCTAAACTTAATTGTTCATGCGAAATTTATTTAACGATTGTTTCAACATTTCATTGTTTTGTGCACAATGATGATGGAGCCATTTTTTTTTGGTCTGCGGGAGTTCACTCAATTGTGGTAATTTGAATTTCTTGCCTAACTATTCTATAATTTTAGTGACAGACTATGCATAAATGTGATGACTCGATATCCATTTTGAGGCGAGTTTGGTAATGAATACTTTGATGAAAGTTTTTATAGTTTTTCTTGTAGTAAAGGACATATTATCCCATAACTCTTCCAATATATATAACAGTCGAGTGCGGGAAAGTGTCCAGCTCGTGATAGGATCAAAGTTCATTTTAAAAATAAATACGTGCAATTTAAAAAAAAAACAGATTTATTGAACAAAGCAATTTTGGAATAATTACAATATAATAATACATATCTATTTCCTATTTGTTAATTATATTTATGGCGAAAGAACTATTTGTTGCACTATGTTAATTGATTGCGGATATCAGTGAACTTGAAGCCAAAGAAAAAGGTGTGAGACATTCATGTTGCTGGTGGGAAAAGGTGAAATATCTGATGATGTGAGTATTTTGAAATTGTACCTGGAAGTTGATGGAATAGCGTTTGATACATTGAGATTGAGAATTTTGTTGGAGATGCCTTTTTTCAAATTGGCGGATTCTTCCAAATATCCTCAAAAAACAAGATACCAAAATTTCATTAAATTTGACCAGGCACCAAAATCCCATAAGACGTGTGCTGGGCCCTTTGTAAAATTGCCATTGCAATTCTTACAGGTTCCGTTAAGGATTCTTCAAAAAATAACCGTTGTTTTTCCTTTTGTTCTTATTTGAGGCTCGTAAACATTTGTAAAGTGTATATAGAAGAAATCTTTTTCATTTCATGGTTCTTTAAAATATGGCACTAGAAATACCAGCCAATCCCCGTATGAAGAAAGGCAATGTTGTAGACCGCCTTGCTAATGCTTTAATAATGCTTTTAATTAATGCGAATACCTACCAAGGAAATATGCATGCCAAATGTATATGCGGTCAATGAACTACTCTGCATATTAGCGAAATCTATGTGCAGTTGCGAGAATTTTAAAAATATAATGCATTGAGAAAAAGATGTTTTAAGAAAGTGGATATTAGTATAATCCAAATCCAGTCTTGGTAACCAATGATATGATAAAATCTTTCGCAAAGAGTGTAACACCAAAATAGAAGATAGCAAGGTCTACAACATATTCCTCAATCAAAAAACAAAAACAAAGCAGTCTGGGACATAATAAAAAATAATACGCCTATTAAAAATAACAACAACTCTGAGAATATTAACGCTAATGATCTCAACAATTACTTCTCATAAATGGCCAATAATATAGTTCAAAATCTTCCAACTTCAAACACTGATCCTCAGAGCTTTTTTAACATCTTAAACATGAATACTACAAACTTAAATTTTAAATTCAAAGAAATTACTTTTAACATCTTGAGAAATATAATAGATAACCTCAAAAATAGTCCAAGTAAAGACTGTTTTGAAATAAATGTAAGATTAGTTAAAACAATGAAAAATTTAATAATCTAACAAAAATTAGTATCAATGCCGGCATCTTCCCAGACTGCTTAAAAATGGCACGTGTGGTGCCTGTCTTTAAAAATGGAGACCCTTATGACGTGGCCAATTACAGGCATATTAGTAAAAGGCCAATATTTAGTAAAATATTTGAGTCAGTCTTAAAGGCTCAAATGTGTCAGTATCTGGAGACCAGTGGATTGTTTAACCCATGTCAATTTGGATTTAGGAGCAATAAATCGACTTCAACAGCAATAAGTTTTCTTACTGCCTACATACAGGAATGTTTCGAGAGAAAGCTTTATGCTAGAGCTTCTTTGTTCGATTTATCCAGGGCCTTCGACTGCGTACCTCACGACCTGCTGGTTCAGACGCTGCTTAACTACAAATTTGATAATAGTAGAGTCAACCTTCTAAATTCGTACCTAAAGAATCGCTCACAATATGTAGTAGTTTAAGCGTCCTGGACCAGCGGACCGTGGGGGCCCAGGCCGAAATAGAGCAATGGTTTTTGACAAATAAACTATGTATTAACGTGGCCAAAACCCAAACACTAGACTGTTCTCTACCACCTCTTGTGGATCATGTTGACCCAGTAAGGTTTCTTGGTGTCTATCTTGACCCCAAATTGTCGTGGGAGCATCACGCTCTGCAACTGACGAGTGACCTAAGTAGAAATACTTACTTAATAGGAAGCCTAAATAATACTGTCTCTGAAAAGGTCTTACTGAGTGCATACTATGGCCATGTTCACTCTAGACTGGTCTATGCTGTACTATGCTGGGGACACTCACCTCATGCATCCAAGGTCTTTGCAGTGCAGAGACGCTGCGTGAGGATTCTATCCTCACTTGTCTCGTGCACATGAGAAACAACTTAAAATATTACCTTCGTAACAATGACAACCATAGATATGGTACCAGAACTGGCTGCAATCTTGTTCTGACCTACAATAGAACTGACAGAGCCAGAGACGGAAGAAACAATTATGGCATAAAATTCTATAATGTCCTACCTCCAACTATTCGAGAGATGGACTTAAAATGTTTTAAACAAAAATTAAAAGTATATTTAAAGAATAAAGCCTTTTACAGCGTAGAGGCTTTCCTGGTGAATGATTTTTCAGATCTCACTTAATGTAAGAGGAGCACAAAGCCTGTTATAATAAACTGAGCCTTTGACTGTTTTAAATTTTTT
>JAEQML010075799.1:0-13667 GCA_016904865.1 Pissodes strobi
AAATGCACATGCCTGCATATGAACAGTTAACTTTACACACAAACGGTATATCGTTCCAGCTGAAAACACAAAGCTTCGTTTTATATTGGTATTTTCCCCTGAGTTTTGTCTTATTATGCTGCCTTTGTAAATGGGGAAAGAGACCCTTCTTCTATTCATTTGGCTTATTTTCATTGGTTCGGTTCTGTGATGCAGCTTGATGTCCACCCTCTGGTCTCACCTAATTATTGCTTTTAATCGCTGATTCGAGGTATTTTGGCATCTGGAATGCATTTCAGCCTTTCTTAGAGAGCGTGTCTAAAAGACAACAATAGTGATCGGTTGTTTGCAGATTAGCCGAGTAATTGGAGTGCATGCCAAGTTAAATTTTAAGGTTATCTAGGGAGATCTAACACTGAAATTAGAACTTACTTTTTGTACATTTGTTGGTCATTCTGTGGTAATTTTCTCGTTGATTTACACTGGATAATATATTGTTTTGCTTAGGTGATTAAGGAATATTTCCATTTTGGGAATGAAACATTGACGTTTGTTAGAAGTATGTCATGTCACTTCGGATTTGGACCATAGACTCATAGACGATCGGTGGAAATCGCATCGGATCGGTCCGTCGATATCGACTCGAGAACTACTCTAATTCGCGTTGCATTTACTATAGGATTTAGCTATCGTACTCTTGAATTTGCTGATTATATTGGATGGTATCAATGGTTAGCACTCTAGGTTTGTATATTGACGGAGCATTCCGCTGAATATCCCTTGTTAAAGTTCGATAATATTTCAGCTCGGAGTGGATCCGGTCCTACGACCAGGAAATTGTTCTATGTTTCATAGGGTCTGTGGGTGTAACTTTCGCGGTATAATTTGACAGGTCCCTGGACAGGCGCCTGGTTTTCACGATCGACACGGTTGCCAAGTTAATGCTTTATTTGGCATGATGCTATTAGTGGCGTGTGTTGATTGTAATTTTTGACTGCAGCATAACGCGCGGGTTATATATTCTCACTAAGCATTTACAAGTAGGTTCTAACTGATTCAAATCATTTTGATAGTAAGTCACTTTATCGCTTGATTTGGCGAATCCGGTAGTATGACATCATAACTTTCTAGTACTTTGTCACAAATAGGGACGCTTCTGGAAACACAGTATGTTGAGCCGGCGCGATGTTGATTCTACTCGCCTCGTCATTTTCGGAGCAAGCCAATTTAGTCTGTGTGTGATCTTGAAGGAACCAGTAGGTTTCAGTGTCTAGCTCCCGAAATTGGGAATTTTCGTTGAGATACTGATATTTAGTGTTAAATATACAGTGCCCTAGATATGGGATTATTCAACGATGCCCTTGAGCAGGATTGTGGTCGTTTATTTTTTCTCGTCTGATGTATGATTGTAGATGAAGGAGGATTTGTAGATTCGGCCATCTGCACCCACGTTTGGGGATTTGACTTTCGAGAGCTGCCACACGCTTGAACCCCGTTTAACATCTAAAGGTATGTTGTTTGGGTAATTTTGATACAGGTATTGTTTTGATCTATTATTTATTGAGGTTCCGTACCTGTTTCATTCATATTTTGGCTTGATCACCGTTCTAATTTGCCCTATTTGTTTCAGCGGTTTCTATCTTTGGACTTTTTATTCCTGGGTTTTCGATTTTTGGTTTTTATGGGCCTTTCATTGTTCCCTTACGTTCCGGTTTCCTTCCTGGGTTTCCAGACTGCATTACAGAGACTCCTCCAACAACACGTGGTTTCGGAGTAACCCTCAAGTTGACTGCGTGGCTCGCTGTCTGATCCAAGCCTCAACGCTTACGAAGTGTGTCTTCTCGAACTTGACGCTCCAGTGATTCGACGAACACCTGGATCCTGGATGAACTCGCTGTTGGCTTATCAGATAAGTCTTAATTTAGGATATTATCTAGTGTATTTCGGGACTTTTATTTTATTTAATTTTATTATTGTGCTTTATTTTATTGGTGATTTAGAGCTACTTAAATTAAAGTTTCGGGTGAATTTATTTAATGATCGAAGTGATTAAAGGGGGTGCTTGGCTATAATATAGCTACCTTCGAGTTATTTGGGAATAACTGGGATCATTCTCAATAGTTAGCATAGATATACTGAATTATCCAGCTAATCGGGATAGTATTGGCGTGTTATTAATTCATTTCAGCGTAGTCTTGATCGCATGTTTTACTTCTTTTAAGCGTCGTATAATATAAATATTTTTGGAAACTGTTCGCATATAAGCACAGCATATCGACGCGTAATCATATAGGTTTACCTGTGGTACGGATTCTATTTAATAGGTGAATATTTTACTCACATGAATCTCTAGTATACTTGAAGTAGATCTGAATTCGTGAAAGTATTTATAAGTGCTAGCTCTGCGCACGTTAACTTCCAGCTTATTGATTAGTCTTGCTGAAGCCTCTCATGGATAGACAAAACTGCAGTTTCAATTTCAGTTCTCGGTATGGTTCGTATTGCAGTACAAATCCGGTTTTTCAAATCTTGTCTGGTCGTCGGTTGAGTCTGGAACACGATGTCCTTTAACCTCCCCCATAAATAAAAATCCAGACAAGTTAAGTCTGGTGATCGCGGAGGCCATGGAAACAGATTTGCTCTTCCAATCCACCGCTGTTGAAATACTGCATCGATATGCTCTCGGATATTAATAGCAAAATGTGCTGGGCAACCATCCAACTGCAAAAACAAGTTTTGCCTCGTTTCCAGAGGCACATCTTCCAGCAATAACGGTAATTGATTGGCCAAAAATTCAAGAGAAACATTGCCATTTAGGGGTTGCTCGAAAAAATATGGCCCAATAATTTTGCCTTCCAGTACGCCACACCACACATTTAAAGTCCCACGTCCTTGGTGCTGAACTTCACGCATCCAATGCGGATTTTCTGCAAATCAATAGTGCATATTGTGCAGATTGACTCTCCCATCACTATTAAAAGTGGCTTCATCATCGGTCCAAAGAAATTAAAATAAATATTCTCTATTTTCGCGTATCATACCTAACATCCAATGGCAATAGTCCAACCTGCGATCAAAATCTTCCTCAGTCAAAACCTGATGTTGAACTACATGATATGGATGCATTCTAAAAGTAATTAAAAAAAAGTTTCAACAAATACCTATATTGTGATAGCCATTAGAACTTACCTATGGTCCTTCAAGATATTTTGAACCGTTGTTCTTGCTATGTTCAACTCAAGCGATAACGCTCTTGTGCCTATATGAGGATTTCCTTCAATATACCCCAGTACGTAGTTGTTATTTGCTTGTGTTCTTCCAATTTTTTGCCATTGAAACGCAGGCCAAAAACTACCATTGGCTCGTAAGCTCGGCACTAATCGGGGAGAAACTCTCACATCGCAAGGACGTCGATTTGGATAACGGGCCGCGTAAACTCTTTTAGCTACTGCGGCATTTTGAAGACATTCAAAATCAACCGCAAGCATATCAACAGCTTCATTATTCGTAAAACGCTTTTTGTAAAGACAAACATTGCTCAAAATATAGCGAAACTATTGACAACTATTGACAATTTGAGGAAGAATTATTTATATTTTCATTTGTTTTCTTTCCATGGCCTGCTTCTATTAATTGTCTACCAATGAGGGGCTTCAGCAATGCATAGAGCGTGATGGTCAGCATTTCGAGCATTTGCGGGGGCACTAAGAACCTTCCTTTTTTAAATCGGTCCTTTTCAGGGCCACAACTTTTATAAAAGAGAAAATTCGAGATAAATATAGTAAAAAAAATAAGAGATTTTCGTAAGTAATAATTTTTTTGCCTATATTTTGGGTTAGGAACACGATATCGAGATGCGGTTTTCGCGAGCTTGTTTAGCCATTATTTAGCTACTTTTTCATGGGAAAAAAATCATATCAATGCATTTAATTTTTTTGAGAAAATTAACTATTTCTGTCGGAATGTCGAAAATAGCCCTCTAGCGGCGATATGTGAAACTAACGAAACTTTAAATAATACAACATTTGTAGCCCAAGAATAGCTCCTTTGAACCAACCCAAGTTTGTTAAAATCGGTTTAGCCGTTTCGCAGATACAGGGTGTTATTTAAAAAAATTTGAATACCCCCTTTTATTTTTAGAGATACAGCAAAAAGCATTAAACAAAAAAGTTTTACATTATCCTCAACTTCAAATATGTGGAATTCACAGAAACGTCACTTTTTGAGATTCAAGATTGCAGTTACGCCCCCTAGTGGTCATTTCAGAAACTTGAAAATATTTTCCAGGTTTTTCTCTTAACCGTTTCAGAAATTACATTTTTTGCCGCAAGTCTCTACGATGGATAGTTTCCCAGATACAGTACCTCGCACCCTGTCACCCTGTACAGACATTGTCGATTTTAACATTGAATAAATAGACCAAAGCGTAGGCGGCTTCATTACCTTTGCTTTTTTCGATAAATACGCCAGAAAGACATTTTCAGAGAGCCTCGTCATAGTTTTCTCATTGCACTAGGTTTTGAACAGGCGGTATTGTTTTTCATATTTACTTCTGGACTTTTCTGGTAGTAAATTCAAAGTTGCGGATTTGGCTTCTTCAGAAATATCCGGTGGAGTACCGGAACAATCATCACTTTCGCTCTCCATAATGATTAAATAAATAATTATTATATTAATTTTACAGAACGAAAAGAAAAAATTGACACAATTTGACACAATTTTTAAATACAGCGGATAACGTCGCGTCGGTTTCCATGACTATTCGACGGAAAAAGTGAGAATTTTCTTTTCCCTGTTCGCTCTAGAGCGAAAATAAAGATCTACGGCATTTCATTTGAATTTAGTAATTAGTCATTTTGCGCGCGGCTGTAGAAAAAAGTTGTGTTTCACTCTTTTCTTTACTTCGTCTAACTTAATTTTTATCAATGGCAAATTTTAAAAAGAAATCGAAAGTAGTGACAGATACAAATCATACAGGATATTTAAAAAAAAAAAATTCCGAATGATAAATTGGTAGGTGATGAAAAATTGAACACCTGTATACTTCGACCGATAATTTTGACATTTTGTTGTAAAGATAATAAGTGTACCAAATTGAAATAATTATCTGAGGACATACGGTAAAGAAACGCACAATACGAGAAAAAAATTGAAACTCAGCCATCTTGTATGGGAAACGGAAGTAATGCGTTTTTGACCATGCATATATGTTAAATCACAAACGGATATAACATATATATTTGCATTTTTTTCTTATTTTGTCGAGTACTATCACCCCTTAAAATATCTACATGACATTTATTAACACATTGTATAATGAAAATTATATAATCTGTGAGTGTGAATGATTTTGAGGCATGATGAAATTATAAGATCGTTAACCAATTATATAAAAGAACTTCAATATCAAACATAAGATTAAAAATATAAATTGCGTCTAATGAAATATTTGTCAAATTATCAAAATCAATATTTAAGAACGTGGCCTTATAGTTAGTTAATAAAGATAATGGTATTACATCTGTTAATTGTAAAAACACTTTGTTATCTTTGTTTAGGACTGAAGCAGACAATGCATGTTCAAAATTTAACTGATTTATTAATTATATTAGAAAATTATCAGCAAATTTTATATTAATATGGATGGAACTTTAATAAAATAATGCAGACATTTCAAGTATCTCAGAAACCAAAATTAATTGTATTTTATTTTCTGAAGTATCTGTAAGAAAACAAAAAGCTTTTCGCATTAAAAATCACAAAGGCATTAGTTGTAAATTTAGATTTTCATTGTATCATTTCTATTTTTGGACTTTTGAAAACCGCAACATATTTTTTGCCAAAGCGTAATGATATTTCAAGTTTTTCAACTTCTTTGTGTCTTGTGCTAAGGCGGTTCTTTTAATAAAATATTTGCACAATAGGGCAAGATAATTACTAAAAACAAATCAATTCACAACATTAAGTAATTTTAAACAGAATACTTAATTATCTCTGAGTTAATCCTATTATAAACTAACTTTAAAAAGTAATGTTCAAATCTTCTAATAAATACGTCTAATTGGGAAGCCGCATTAAAATTTTATAGCATAAATGTAAAGAAGATTTTACCATATTTTATTAACTTGGTAGCGTATTGTTTTTAAAGAACTAAACTACTTAAGTAGCATTTAATACATTGTAAGTTTCTCGCCGAGATAATAAAACAGTTAGAGGAACTGTTTCCATAACATAAATTTTAGGTAATTTTAAAGTATTTTGAAGGCGGCCGCTATTGCGAAGAGAAGCAAACTTAAATTAACGCCGTACTTGAAGTTTCTGGAAAAATATGAGCGCAAAAACACATAGAATTATTACTTTTAATATATTCTGTCTTGGAAAATTGTGCCAGTGACATGTTTAATAGGAATTTAAGAGGTCACACATAACAGATTAACAGATGTTCAGTACTGAGAAAATTATGTTTAAGTACATTATGGGGATGGATAATTTTAAGCTTTACTTATTTTTCATATTTTTTGATATTCAATAGACAATTTGACTGCCAAAAAATCTTCAATAAGGCTTTTACTTTTCTTATTAAATTATGGTGTACGGTGAATATGGGTACATACATGGCGACCAACCAAAAACTTTCTACCGCAATTTTCTATCTTATTTTTTAACTTGAAAAATGCTCAGACAACTTAAATCTCAAGGGAGTCATATTTGTTTGATCAAATCATAGTCCCAGATTCAACTTCGAAGCGACTTTCACCCTAAAAATCTCAAATGGAGAGGTGTATAATATATTTCATCTTAAATGGCATTGAATTACCTCTTCAATGCCAATATAATATATACTATTTTAATTTTGGTTGAGCAATACTCGAGAAATAAAGTTTTAAATGTGATATTATTTTAAGAATGTAAGAAAACTGTTAAAGAATGTTTTTAGTACACAAGACGAAAAATGCGATTCAAACCATTATTACCTAAAAATTAAGAATTTTTGCTAGTCTAGTGCTTTGTTTACTTTATAAACATCAACCTTCAAATTACTTCTCTTTTTTTCTAAACAATGATTGTGTAAGAGGTGCTGCAAATATATTTAATTAGCAGCATCTTGATAAATACGTATACCATAGTCTCGTGCACATTCCAGTTACAAAATTTGATCCAGAACCTGCATTTCTCATCTACTTATAATTTTTGATACTTCATCAAAATAAGTGGCTATTCAAAAACCAATCATCTCTCCGCCCTTTGTCTCAATAACTCAAGGGAAACAAAAGAAATTAAGCGAAATAATAACATAATATAAAGAAAATATGATATAATCTATAATAATTATCGTATTCTGCTGGCTTTCTCTAGCGAATTAATACTAATATTAAGCAAAAATTACATTACCTAATAATCAATAACCGAGTTCCCGGACGCATATTCGTAGATACCTGACGCGTTATCTTCCGAAGTTCATTCGTAAATAACAGACGTGTCGGACTAACGCGTCAGTTGTTTACAAGACTTCCTAATGCATTGTAAAGAGCAGACGTTAGTGAATTTAGGCAACCCACATTACTGCTGCTGAGAGTTATGGCACAGCCCCTAGAGCATTTTAAGATCCTTTACACAAGTAGAGCACTATGTAAAAATCGGCCTCTCCTATTGGTCGATCCGCATGGCCATCCGCTCGCTTCGCTCGCGACGGGGGCTCAAGAAAAGGAAACTAACCAGGTGCTAACCCAAACTAACCCAAAATACCCAAAATCAAGAAAAAAACTGTTTAGAAATATAATTTAAAAAAATAAATATAAAAAGCAACGATGTTTGAACCCAGGTGAGAGCCAACCACCTAAACCTCTCGACCACGAGAGCTCTTGTGGCCAATTGATTGCATCATGAAGCCATATTGTAATAATGCGTAATTGGGTATAGTAAATACCAGACGTATCGTCACCATGCGTCTGGTATTTACGAGTGCCCGAAGCGCAGCCGAAACTTCGCTAGTGGATAACGCGTCGGGTATTTACAAATATGCTTCTCGGACTAGTGTCTAATTAATAACCTATCTTAATTAACCACTTCAAGCATTAAAAGTTAAGTTTACGTCTTACTATCAAAATTAAAAGAAACCTCCAATATTGCAATAATTCTAACTTTGGTACGAACGTATAAAAATATACATTTCATCTCCAGTTTTATTTTTCATGAAATCAGTTATTTTGGTATTAGTTGCCGTTCATTATTTAAGGCATTAGATACCATGAAAAAAATATTGTGATAATCAATTATTAAATTTTGTATCTGTTTCTATTGGACTTCAAAAAGAGGTCAAATAAATTAAATTTTACTTTGTTGCCGAATATCTACATTACGTTTCAACAGAAGGAAATGAAAATAACTGTGGATTTGCCGCAAAACAAATAGGTTCAGTGAAAAAATTAAAAATTAACTTCAAATGAGCAGGTGCATCACTTAAATTGGCCAAAAGTGGCATAAGAGAGTTTGCACAACCAGAAAAAAAAACTAAAAATATTAAAAGGAAGTGAAAACAATTGATTTGATCATTCACAAACCCCTTTGAATAAATGAAAATAACTAAACAACCCAAATATATACCTTTAGTAGTTCTCTAATTAGTATGACGTCACGCAGATTAATTAAGCCACTAAATCAAGTCCGATATGAATAAAAAAAGAATTTGCAAATGTAATGAATTAAGGCCACTAGAAGCGCAAAACATGTGCAGTTGATAAAAATGCATACCTCTTAACATATGAGGGTACACTAACTTCGCACACTACACGACCGCGACCATAATGGCTTCTAAGACTGGAGAAGCACGCTCCAAAAATCTCGCTTAGCGAAATATTCCCGCATCTAGAGCACTAAATCTAACAAAACTATGTCGAGATGGCTGACACGGGAATTTCTTCGGTGATCATCGGTGAAATTTCATCAGGATGCCTGGGATCAACTCAGATTTAAAACCGATAACCACCTAGGAATGCTGACTCGAAAGTAACCTTCCTTTTGGAAAAATCACAATGGAACCGCGCGCACTCGCAAAGCGATAACATGCGTAGATACTTTAACATCGCAGCCTTTCAGAGCGGATCAATGAAAATGGATTCCTTAAAAACGACAGAGGCTATGGCAAACGCGCAGGAAAAATCTATAATCGATTTTAATGTCGTATTTCAATATCGAACTGCAACCGGTGACCAGAATCATATCCGGGGCGTTCCTAAAATTCTCTAACTCAACAGGCTACAATTAGTGATAAAAACGGAGTGTCACAACTGGATCTATAAAAAACAAAAAAGGATTGTTGAAAATCCAATAAAAACCCACGCAGTAGGAATAGCTCCTTTGGCATGCATATTGATAGAACCTACTCTAATATTAGAAGGTTATCAGATGCTTCAGCCATTCGGTGTACCACCATCCAATGAATATCGAAATCACAAAAATTTCACCCTTATAAAATTCAATTACTCCAAGAACTAACTAAGCATCGATATTTAGAATTTTGAGGGATCATTAGTCAACGCATTATTAACAATCAAGATTTATTTATAACATTTGTTTTTCTGATGGTGAGGATAATCGCTTTAACAGCCGCTATTAGTCTTCAAGCACTCCGGGACTATTCGTGAAGGTCACACCTAACGTTCACTAGGAATTTTTGGAGACCATATCGTTTATCCATTCTTTTTAAACCACAATCTAAGCGGAGAAATCGAAAATGTCATTGACCAAGCTTTAAGACAAATACGTGAGCAAGATAACCGCCACCGTGCCATCATTGACGTGTAAAACTGCTTTGCATATTATTATGAATAAAAATTTGAATTTGAATCTGAATTTGAATTTGCATTTCGATGGGGCTCCTCCACACTACGCGAGACCTGAAGAACACTTTTTAGATGAAACATTTCCAGAACGATGGATTTGGAGGAGAGGACCTACTGAATAGCCTGCACGTTTCCCAGATTTGTCTCCACTGGACTTTCTTATGGTGCCATTTAATTACCGAAATTGATGGGGCTCAATTTGAATCGAGGTCGGTGATGAGCATTTTCTTCATGAAATAAATTGAAATTATTGGTAAGTTAACTCGATAACAGCTTAATGGGAGGCATCCGAATGAGGTTATGCAGGAAGATGCCGACAGATACGCGAGGAACTATGGGCTTGGCAATTCAAGGTACGGTGATTGCAATCCAAATAGAAAATGATAAATGCAGATATGCAAAAGAATGGAATCCATATAACATGGTACTGCGGGATTTCTGCTTTTATGTACATACCATTATATTATGAGTCGTTTTCAAGAGATGCATGCTTACAATTTTGAAGATATAAAAATATTTCCAGTAAGGCTAAATTCAGCCTTTCCGCAAACATATTTCCGGAAACCTTAGGGATGCTCTGATGTTATCCAAGTATCTTGAACTTTGCCTTACTGATACTTTTGACACGAAGTCCTAACAAGATTAAATGTTCAAGGCGATTTTTAAAAAGCGCGTAAATTGGCTTCATGAAAGTGGAATTACGCAAAGAATATTTACTTTTTCAATGATTATAATAGCCTTCCTTATTAACTCATATTCCCTTATAATAAATTTCATTATAAATTAGCATTTTGAAAATGGCACTAGTATAAATAAGTGCTTAAATATTCTCATCTGTATATTTTTTTAAGAGATAAATAAATATTTTTCAGCTGAGAGCTGAAGTATCGTTTACCTGAATTTCGATGTATGCCTGAATATGCAGAACTAGCTTAATAAATAGACCACTAATTTAGGAAAATAAGCTGTTTTTTAAATCTTATAAAAAATGTAAACTATATATTTACATGTGCTTTTTTTTATTGTGTTATAAACCCTATGGACTACTTAAGTATTTTATAAAACTGAAAATCGATAAAAATCTGCTGCTATTCTGTATAAAGGCTATCTCTAAAAGGTCCGTATAAAACGCTAGCCAAATTTTCTTAGGCTAAAACATCAGGATCTAGCTTAAGGAGAGCTACGTTGAGTTTCAGTACACAGTACACAATATGAAATTTAGGGATGCACATCCATGGATCATAGATGTTTACAAAACATCGATTTATAGTAAAAAAAATCGATGTTTTTTTTACATCGTTCAGGATGACTAATATTTGTATTTTTCCTCAAGAAGTTCAAATAATGAATAGTATAGTTTTTATAAAAATGAGCCTATTTCCCATAAGTGTTGCATATTTAATTTAAACTCGGAACACTACATTACTATAATACTAATTTACACTGTCGCATATATTTTATTCATAACCATCTACACTAGTCCTTCGGCCTGGTCTTGCCTAAACACATTTCTGACAAATACATGTTTTTATGGTCCAGGGAATTGCTTTCAGGGGGCCTCGTGGCTCAGTGGATAGATGTTTATTATGATAGTTTCTGATACCGCGGCCCGGGTTCGATTCCAGTGGCAAGACATGGGTTTTTTGTAAGGTTATGTTTGTTTTTTCTTTATTTTGGGCATGCCTTTGGATATTTTGGATTAGTGTTGTCTGGTTGCGCTCTGGAGCGAGCAAAGCAAGCGGAGGGCTTTGCGAAGAAAATACAAACCACAAATGTAAACATTGTGACGCGCGCGCAGACCCAGAACTCGTCAGGCGGAAGGACTCGTGTAGATGGTTAAGAATAAAATATCTGCATCACTGTCGCCATGAGTGTCGCCCTCAACTAGTAAACAAAATAATGGCTGCTTGCAGCAGTTAGTTTCAAAGAAGAAACCTTTACCACAATATTACAAGTAATTTTGTTGTTTATCTTACATAGCTAAATACCTATAAACATCGATGTTTTAAGGAAACATCGATGTTTTAATTTCTATATTTTTGTGACATCGATATTATTTGCCGATGTTTTTCTTGCGATGTGCATTCCTAATGAAATTTCAATCCTATTTTATCTCGGAAACGGCTGCCCAAAGCAGTACCTTTTTTGACAAAAGATGCCAAGGAATAAAAATTGAAGATTTAGATGAAAGGGGAAGTGATGCTGGAACCAACGATGTATCACACTCTGCCATTTACATCGAAACTGATCAGATCTCGATTTCCCATTCTTAAAAACATCTATGCACCAAACGTGAAAATCATGCTGTAATTATGATAAATATTTCCAAAAAAGTATAAAAATCGATATCGTTAATACCCGGTATTTCGGAAACTGTTAACTTTTGGACCAAGCTAAATTAGGCTAGATCCTCATATTTTAGCCTAAAAAATATCTGCTAGCGTTTTATACAGACCTTTTAGAGACAGCCTCTATAATATAACCCATGAATTATTGGTTTTACTGATTAAATTCTGTATTTAGAACTTTATATAAGCCGCATATTTCAAAAATATTGACTTTAGAAAAAGATGAATTTTTGAATTCAGTTTAATGTGAATGTGTATTGTCTTCAGTTTACTGTATATATTTTAACTCTTTCTATACATACCCTTCATCAACAAACACATAGGGTCAATAGTCTGCTATTATTATATTATGATATTGATCCACAACTTGATTTGAGCAAAAATAAAATTTACCAAACCGTAATACAATAGCACGTATAATCAAAAGAACAACATAAAATTGCCCGTTCAGTTCTATTAGGCTTTTGCTTCGGACTTCAACGTAAAAACGAGAAGTTCTCGGACAATGTGATGCCTCAGTCTCATTTATAGTTTTTCATATCATTATCAAAGCTATTTAAAAATATTGCACCGTTGTAAATTCGCGAAATCGACATAGCACGCCATTATGAAAAACCCGGTACAAATCTCTTTTAGGCAACGTTGATTTGAAATTTCCAAATGAGTGGTTCACATTGTCTCCGTGCATGCGAATCTCGGCTTCCGGTAAGCTCTAGCTTTTGTAACTTAACAGACAATATATCAGCTCTAAATTTTACACAAAAGTAGTTGAGAATGAACGAGTTTTGAGATTTTTATAGAGACCGCGGTCCTGATAGGTCGATAATAAAAGCTTTGCACGATCAATTGAACGAAGATTTAAGGCTCATTACAGTATGACTGACATTTAAAATGTGATTTATCTTGAAATCATTGGTCGACAAATTCAAAACAAAGCTCAAGTTAATCCAAACAAAATAACCAGCTTAAGCTAATACTATAAAACAAAATGAAAACGAATATCAAACATCAGCATAATAGATAAAATGACCGATACAGGAATGGAAATTGATTCAAGAAATGAGCAATAAATACTTGAACCGTGGAGCTAAAATCGCAAGCGAACAAAAATAGCACGTTTAAAGAAAATATTTAACCAGAGGTTAAATTTAACCGGAATTTCTTAACCTCTGGTTAAACAACCATTAGTGTCAAACGATAGCTTATGAAAAACCAAAGTAGGAAAGTGCAAACCATTTTGCTCTATCTTTAGCCGTTTAGATTTTACGGGCTGTCAAACTTGGTAAATGGTCGATTTTCAATTGTCAATATTTCAAAAACAGTCACAGATAGGTACAGGACATTATTTATGAAATATGTCTAGAATTATCCGCAAAATCCAAATATGCAATAATATATAGGGTGTTCCATTTAAAATTTGACAGTGGCTACCACTTTTTAGTAGAAGCGGCAACACTGTACTGTCGAAAATATTTTAGCAAGGTAGAGCATATTCGTT
>JAEQML010075800.1:0-13667 GCA_016904865.1 Pissodes strobi
GAGGTAGAGGTCCACAAACCCTTGGAACCTATTGATTTTGGTTACGATCGGTTTATATACAGGGTGTGAAAACAGGACAAGTTACCGTTTTTTGCCATTTTTGTCCGTGTAAACAAGGATAATATTCTTTTTTTATGTCAAATGGAAGTATTCAGTAAGACACGTATTTTTGTTCCTTTGCTCTTTTGCTCTAATTGTTATACAGGGTGTGAAAACAGGACAAGTTACAGTTTTTTGGCATTTACAGGACGCAATTTTGAAGATAGCGACTTGAAATTTGGCATAGAGGTAGAGGTCCACAAACCCTCGAAGCCTATTGATATTGGTTACGATCTGTTAATATACAGGGTGTAAAAACAGGACAAGTTAACGTTTTTTTGGCATTTTTGTCCGTGTAAACAAGTCCCAACTTTTCTTTTTTTCGATGTCAATTTATAAGTAGAGGTGAAAGTATGTTAGCATTTTTTGTTGACAACATGGTTACCATAGCAACCAATTAATAATATGTATATCACTAATAAAAGATATAGTATGGTACTTAGGATTGTTTATGAAGCCTAATTTGATACTAAAAAATTGGTCGCCATGGTAACCAAAAAGAAGCAAAAAATCGTCATAATTCGTCAATTGTACGACTTAGAGATTTGATATTTGGTATTTAGGTAAAGATTAAAAAAAAATAACGATTGACGTTGACAAGTCGGTTACCATGGCAACCAATTAATAATATGTATATCACTAATAAAAGATATAGTATGGTACTTAGGATTGTTTATGAAGCATAATTTCATACTAAAAAATTGGTTGCTATGGTAACCAAAAAATAAAAAATAAAAAATCGTCATAATTCGTCAATCGTACGACTTAGAGATTTGATATTTGGTATTTAGGTAAAGATAAAAAAAAAATTACGATTGACGTTGACAAGTCGGTTACCATGGCAACCAATTAGAAAATTATCACGGTAAAATAAGACTAGCGATTGGTAAATCTAATTATAAGGGCTTTCTAATTATAGGCCACGGTACGGATAGGAGCGTGGTAATAATGTGTGACCGAAGGTCACACAAACGAGGCCCGAAGGGCCTCGCGCGTGCCGCAGGCACAGGCGGCCACGCCGCTTGTTAGAAAGCCCTTATCTATAATATAGGGCTTTCTATAGGGCGAGACCAATCGGGACAAAAACTTCGTAACGGTACGTCGGATCGCTCTGAAACTTATACCAATCGATTTGTAATCGAAAAAAAAAAATTTTGATTTTTTGTCTGTATGTATGTATGTATGTGTGTGTATGTGATGAAATCGATTACAGGTCGCAATTTTGAAGATAGCGACTTGAAATTTGGCATAGAGGTAGAGGTCCACAAACCCTCGGAACCTATTGATTTTGGTTACGATCGGTTAATATACAGGGTGTGAAAACAGGACAAGTTTCGGTTTTTTGCCATTTTTGGCATTAAACACGGACCAACTTTTAATTTTTTTTATGTCAAATGAAAGTATTCGGTAAAACACGTATTTTTGTTCCTTTGCTCTTTTGCTCTAATTGTTATACAGGGTGTGAAAACAGGAAAAGTTACGGTTTTTTGGCATTTACAGGTCGCAATTTTGAAGATAACGACTTGAAATTTGGCATAGTGTTAGAGGTCCACAAACCCTCGGAACCTATTGATTTTGGTTACGATCGTTTAATATACAGGGTGTGAAAACAGGACAAGTTTCCGTTTTTTGGCATTTTTGGCATTAAACAAGGACCAACTTTTCTTTTTTTTGATATCAGATGAAAGTATTCGGTAAAACAAGTATTTTTGTTCCTTTGCTCTTTTGTTTAATTGTTATACAGGGTGTGAAAACAGGAAAAGTTACGGTTTTTTGGCATTTACTGGTCGCAATTTTGAAGATAGCGACTTGAAATTTGGCATAGAGGTAGAGGTCCACAAACCCTCGAAGCCTGTTGATTTTGGTTATGATCGGTTAATATACAGGGTGTGAAAACAGGACAAGTTACCGTTTTTTGGCATTTAAGGGTCGCAATTTTGAAGATAGCGACTTGACATTTGGCATAGAGGTAGAGGTCTACAAACCCTCGAAACCTCTTGATATTGGTTACGCTCGGTTAATATACAGGGTGTGAAAATAGGACATGTTACGGTTTTTTGGCATTTACAGTTCGCAATTTTGCAGATAGCTACTTCAAATTTGGCATAGAGGTAGATGTCCACAAACCCTCGAATCGAAGCCTGTTAATTTTGGTTACGATCGGTTAATATACAGGGTGTGAAAACAGGACAAGTTACTGTTTTTTGGCATTGAGAGGTCGCAATATTGAAGATAGCGACTTGAAATTTGGCACAGAGGTAGAGGTCCACAAACCCTCGAAGCCTATTGATTTTGGTTGCGATCTGTTAATATACAGGGTGTGAAAACAGGACAAGTTACCGTTTTTTGGCATTTTTGTCCGTGTAAACACGGACCAACTTTTCTTTTTTTTCGATGTCAATTTATAAGTAGAGGTGAAAGTATGTTAGCATTTTTTGTTGACAACATGGTTACCATAGCAACCAATTAATAATATGTATATCACTAATAAAAGATATAGGATGGTACTTAGTATTGTTTATGAAGCCTAATTTGATACTAAAAAATTGGTTGCTATGGTAACCAAAAAAAGTAAAAAATCGTCACAATTCGTCAATCGTACGACTTAGAGATTTGATATTTGGTATTTAGGTAAAGATTAAAAAAAATTAACGATTGACGTTGACAAGTCGGTTACCATGGCAACCAGTTAGAAATTTATCACGGTGAAATTAGACTAGCGATTGGTAACTCTAATTATAAGGGCTTTCTAATTATAGGCCACGGTACCGATAGGAGCGTGGCAATAATGTGTGACCGAAGGTCACACAAACGAGGCCCGAAGGGCCTCGCGCGTGCCGCAGGCACGAGTGGCCACGCCACTTGTTTATATACCACACTGTCAAGGATAGCAACAAACACCCGCCTTTTGTTATGAGTTTTTGTGATATCGCCACTCACAAAAAAGAAGAAGTTGCCCCTGCGATTTAACTCGCCGAAATCGCGTATTTGACCGTTCTCCACAACAAATAACACAATACGTAGGTTATCCCGACTTCTGATCTGTAAACGATTAATTTTTAGTAACACGTTTTATTTCGCCAATACACTTTCGCCAGTACAGTTATCATAATTACATAACGCCATGACTAGATTCCACTGCTGCGCCATTTTTGCGTTTCGTCCCGGGTCTACCTATTGGACTCGTCAGTAAGGCATAGGTAGACCCTGCCTTATACGCCGGGGTTGTCACGTCCTCGCCTATTTGAACGTTGCACATCGCCTCTCCAAAATTTGCTTGTTACAATTTAATTTAAATTCTCATTCATCTACCAAATTTGATGTCGTTAAATTTAACCATTTCAAGATCAAGGTGGTTGTTTTCTTCTTCTGGTTTTTCTCAAAATATGCCACTAATTCCTGATTTCGTTGTCACCAAAACTTAGGACTTTTGCAGTTTTTACACAGATTCACGCCATTTTAGTATTTCTTGCCTCATTTACTCTTCTGCATAATAAGCCTTTTGAGTTCGACATTGATAGTTAAGATCCAATTAAAAAAAAATGATTCTATAGGACTTACTTGTTTAAAAATTGAAGAGGACAAAAGTGAACAGTTTCTCTTGCTCCATATTACTTTTTTTAATTTAAAATCACATGTAGGCGTAAAAAACGTGCACATGTATAAGATATTCTAATTAATGCTTAAAGATTACCTTAAATGCTCAATACATGCATTTTTATTTACGTTATGCGAAATTATGACTATACTATGATTATTGCAGAAAACATTATGATATTTTAATTTGTGATTACAAGCAAAAAGAAAAAATACCTTATTTTTTTGCAATATTCACATAATATTGACCAAAACTGTATAGAGGTATTTACCGTAGGTTGTTATTTACCACGTTGTTATTTACCACATTGCCGGCCGGTGTTAGAATTGATACACAAAATATATAATTAATTGTTTATTTTTGCCCCTAGTTCACTCTTGCCCCTTTTCCCGTATAGTAGTTCCCAGCAGCGGATCTAGGGACGCGTGGACCTCAAGGCAAAATATATTTATGGGCCCCTACCCCTTGTATACTTTGAAACTAAGTTAAGGCATTTTTCATAGGTAATACATGATATATGAGTATCACATAAAAAGTAAGAAGATAACAATACTTTTTATTCAGGATGAAAACTAATTAAGAACCAATATTTTTTCGTATCCCTTGAAAAGTAAGAAAATAAAATAAATTTTTATTTAGCATGAAAGCTAGTTAATACCAAAAATTGTAGATTGGTATTTTGCGTATCACATAAAAAGCGAGAAAATAAAAACACTCTAAACAAAATATAAAAACTAATAATAAACTGACATTGGCAAAATTATCTATTAGATCTGTTAAATCTAACTTCGCTGCGATATCGTATTACTAATATCTAGAATGATATTTTTCGTATCACATAAAAAGTAATAAAATCAAAACACTTTAAACAAAATATAAAATCTAATAACAAACTAAAATCTAGAATGATCTTTTTCTCACTTTGGCATCAGCAAAATTCTCCATTAGATCTGTTAAATCTAACTTTAACGTTGCGATATTGTATTACTAATATCTAGACTGGTATTTTCCGTGTCACATAAAAAGTAATAAAATAAAAACACTTTTAATAAAATAGAAAAACTAATAACAAACGGAAATCTAGAATTATCTTTTTCTGACTTTGACATTAGGAACATTATCTATTAGATCTTTTAAATCTAACTTCCCTGCCATATTGCATTACTAATATCCAGAATGGTATTTTCCGTACCACATAAAAAGTAATAAAACAAAAACTCTTTAAACAAAATATAAAAATTAATAACAAACTAAGATCTAGAATGATATTTTTCTGACTTTGGCATTAGCAAAATTATCTATTAGATCTGTTAAATCTAACTTCGCTGCGATATCGTATTCTATATTTAAAATGGATCGATCACGCAACCTTTGTTCATTCTTTGTTGACCTAATGCAATTTTTAAACATTTTCAATTTACTAAAAGACCTTTCCAATTGCGCCACAGTTACAGGTAGGGTAAAAAATAATAAAAACATAACAACTTCAGAAAAATAAACTTCCATATACGAATATTTATTAATTACTATTTCAAAAAGTTCTCTAATGTTCATATCTTTTTTGAGGTTAGGTTTAACTAGTTCAAGGAACATAGCAAACTGATTGACATTACTGTTACTAAAAATTTCACGATATTTTTGAAATAAGAGATGGCGTTATGTTACCTTTTTCTTTTTCTATATCTTCTGCCTGAAGCAGCTACAGTATAAGTCTTAGCACTCCACTTACTAATATTATTTGATCATGTAAATAAACTATTCAAGTATCAAGTAAGTATTTGATAATTTGACAATTTGAATGTAGCTTAATTATTATTTCATTATTTTTGGTTTGCATATTTGATGTTTCACCATTTTACTTACTTCGATACAAAAATACTTTATAATCCGCGGCATCGTGGGGCCCTTCTGAACCTTGGGCCCCTGGGCGGCGCACCGAACTGCCCGGTGATATATCCGCCACTGGTAGTTCCAAGAGGCAAAAGTGAATATCCACATAGCAAATTTTAATACTATTAACAACAAAAACTGCCAAATATATTTTCTACTCCGTTTTTAACGAAAAACCAGCAAAATAATAGCATTTTATAATGTTATAAAGTGATAATAGGTATAGTTACCAAATTATTATGAGAGTTCTTAAAACAATGTCCCCAGATTGTTGGCAGCATAATATGTGAAAAAAAATATTTTAAGCACACCGAATTTTTTTGATCTCATCACTTCTGCATGACCAATAGCTTAAAAATAATTGTTCAGATCTGTCACTAAATGTCCTTTAAAACGTGTAATTTATACTATTTTGTCGATTCCCATATATTTTTAATAACCTTTTTACTACTTTGACAGTTGCGTGGCCGTTTTGTGAGTTTTAATGTCGTTACTACTAGATTACTTCCAACAACAAAAGTAGCCTCGAAAAGAAGTTCTTTTTCTATTTTCCGTTCAAAATAAATTAATTTCTAGAATCAAAGGACTGCAAAACAAGTTCATTTCGACAATTTTGTTGTTGGTTACATGGATATTAACAAAATTGTTTATGCCGAGGCCCACCTTAGCAAAAATTGTGCCGCTCCCTATATTTTTAAGGGAAAACGTAACGACCGACGCGAGGTAAAATCTCAAGATGACGGCGCATCTATCCGAATAAAAAAGAACTTTTCAAAATAGAAGAACTAAACCCAATTATTCCCTATGAGAAATCTGCTAAAAATGTTTTGGCATGCAAACATAATTTTTGACATAAAATATAAAATATGTTAAAAACAAAAACTCTATGTATGTTAGCGGTACGTGGTACCTTCCCCCGTACCCCTCTCAACTATCGACGCTCCACTCCTGACAAGTCAGGACGGACGAGCGGCGAGGCGCGAGGCGAACTTCGCAAGGCAGTCTTAGGCTGGTCCCGAGACAAGCAGTATAATTAATATTGGTGTAATCAAGACGAATAAATGTTTTTGGTGAATTAGAACTTTTATTGGGGTTAAATAACCCTATCGTTAACATGTATAAATGAAAATATTTTTAAAATCCCTCTTTCATTTGAATTTTGGCCTCTTCTGTGTTATATTTTTTGAGATAAGGTCATGACCCAAGATAAATGTGCCAGAAATCTACAGTTTCGTCCGCTATCCCTTTTTGCATAAATTATGTGATGCACTTTCGTCCGGTGTCTTAAATATCAAATATACACTTTTGTCGGAGGATAAAGCAGGTAAAATTGACCGTAATTTGAATTGCGGTCATGCCATAAAAATATTATGCACTGTTTAGGCTGATGGGGTGGGTAATTAACATAGTGTCTATCAGGTACTTGATGCATCGGCGGATCTAGGGACGCGTGCACGCGTGGACCTCAGGGCAAAATATATTCATGGGCCCCTACCCCTTGTATATTTTAAAACTAAGTTAAGGCATTTCTCATAGGTAATACATGATATATGAGTATCACATAAAAAGTAAGAATATAACAATATTTTTTATTCAGGATGATGACTAATTATGCTCTAAAGTCAGTAATAAAGAACTAATATTTTTTCGTATCTCAGGAAAAGTAAGAAAATAAAATAAATTTTTATTTAGGATGAAAGCTAGTTAAAAAAAAATTTTAGCTTGGTATTTTGCGTATATCACATAAAAAGCCAGAAAATAAAAACACTATAAACAAACAAAATTATTTATTAGATCTGTTAAATCTAACTTCGCAGCGATATTATTACTAATATCTAGACTGATATTTTTCGTATGAAATAAAAAGTAATATAATAGAAACACTTTAAACAAAATATAAAAACTTAAAAAGTCTAATTATGCTCTAAAGTCAACAATTAACAAATATTTGGAGAGTAAATTTAAAATTCGCTTGGGATTTCCTATATGCCGATGCATCACACCGGACCATGCTAAAGGTTAAACGACATGTAAAGTACTCACACCAGTGGCCAGTGGCGTATAGTTGATAAGTTCGTGGAGCACGCATGACGAGAGAGCCCTTGACCGACGGGGGGCTTCAAAGATAGCCGACTATATTTTAAACAAAAAACTAGTGTACTTATTCGTTCCTATCATAACAAAAATAGTTTATTATTATTAGGCTCTTAGTCTTAGTCAATTCAGGAAAACAGGGCCCACACAAAATTTGCCACGGGGGGAGGGCCAACGATTTCACTGTTTTAAACTACGCCATTGTATAAAATCCATAATTATAATATCGTATTTTTATCAAAGTAAAGTAATTGAGAAAGATAGATACATTCAATTAATTTTCTTATAGAAATACAATTTGTAGAATCTTTAGGCCGAGACAAAAGATAAAACAATATGTAAAAATATAAATATTCTTAACAAGTAGGTACTTACGTTACCTTTTTTTATATCTTCTGCCTGAAGACAGTGGCGGACATATCACCGGGCAGTTCGGTGCGCCGCCCAGGGGCCCAAGGTATTTTTTGTATCGAAGTAAGTAAAATGGTAAAACATCGAATATGCAACCCAAAAATAATGAAATAATAATTAAGCTACATTCAATTAAGTCACAGTATATATGTATTAAGTCATAGTATGTATCTACTAATGAAATATATCGACCATACCGCCCATGCCTAATATTCGTTGAGAGCCTGAGAGCGTTAAATAGTAGTAACTCTCTGAGTACCCAGACCCAGCCACCAGCCACCGAACATTAACTACTGTGATTCCCACTATTCCCAGTAGGCCGCATTTTCATTTACTTCAAATACTTGATACTTGAATAAATTGTTTGCATGATTAAAAAATATTAGTAAGTGGAGTGCTAAGACTAAGCCTGGGATAGACGCTCCGTCATGCACATCAACTTGTTTGCACAAACTTAAATCGTACGGCAAGACTGAATCTTCATCGTGGGCTATACTATTCAGTCTTGTTGATCAATAAGAGTTCAGTTTAAAAAGCAATAGCAATAAATCAAAATACCATAAATTTGGCTTATATAAATCTTCTGTACCAAACAATATTATATGCTACGCAAAAGAATATTCTTTGTCTGTGTCTGTACCCATACCCGAATGTGCACTTCTAGCTTTCTTCAATTCTTTCCGGAAACAAGTACGCAATGAATTGATTATTTTTATCACTGTGTCTTTATTGGCTGCGGGATCTACCTCTTTCAATTATTTTTCTATAAGTATCTCATACACCGCATTTTTCTTGTGTTTGTCTGAGTATTCTTTGGATTTTACCTTTTAAGACATGAATTTTCTCGATATAAATTAATGAAATCCGTGAGGAAGTCTCTTGACATTAGACTTAGGTCCGACATACTTTCTCAACTATAATCTTTTCTTCATAAATTTTTGAAAATACATGTGCAACCTGCACAAGGATACTTTCCATCGATATCTTAGTTTGGATTGTCAATGATACTCTCTAGAAGACTAGAACACGGAATTAATAAGTTGCAAGAACTGCCACACATTACAATTTACCGCTAGACAAGTCTGTACATGCACGAAAAAATCTGGCAAGTTTGATGTCATTCAAGCCAAATTGTCTGTACAAATTTTGTACAAATTTAATGCACTACGCAGCGACAAATCGCACAATTTAAGTTTGCGCAAGCAATTTGATGGACATGACGGAGCGCGTCTATCCCTGGCTTTCAAAAGTGATATTTCTGTGAATTTCGCTATATTAACCTAATAAAAAGATTCCACATGTTTGAAGTTGAGGATAATGAAAAACTTTTTTGTTTAATGCTTTTTGCTGTATCTCTAAAAAACGGGGCTGGGGGGCATTTAAAGTTTTTTTTCAAATAACAGCCTGTATCTGCGAAACGGCTAAGCTGATTTTAACAAACTTGGGTTAGTTCAAAGGAGCTATTCTTGGGCTACAAATGTTGTATTATTTAAAGTTTCGTGAATTTCACACGTCGCCGCTAGAGGGCTATTTTCGACATTCCGATAGCAATGATTAATTTTCTCAAAAAATTAAATGCATTGATATGACCATGAAAAAGTAGGTAAATAATGGCTAAACAAGCTCGCGAAAACCGCATCTCGATATCTTGTTCCTAACCCAAAATATAGGCAAAAAAATGTATTACTTACGAAAATCCCTTATTTTTTTTTTTATTTTATCTCGAATTGTCTCTTTTATGAAAGTTGTGGCCCTGAAAAGGACCGATTTTAAAAAAGAAGGTTCTTAGTGCCCCCGCAAATGCTCGAAATGCTGACCATCACGCTCTATGCATTGCTGAAGCCTCTCATGGGTAGGCAAAACTGCAGTTTCAATTTCGGCACTAGGTACGGTTCGTATTTCAGTACGAATCCGGTTTTTCAAATCTTCTTTGGTCGTCGGTTGAGTCTGGAACACGATGTCCTTTAACCGCCCCCATAAATAAAAATCCAGACAGGTTAAGTCTGGTGATCGCGGGGGCCATGGAAACAGACTTCCTCTTCCAATCAACCGCTGTTGAAATACTGCATGGATATGGTCTAGCACATTAATAGCAAAATGTGCTGGGCAACCATCCAACTGCAAAAACAAGCTTTGCCTCGTTTCCAGAGGCACATCTTCCAACAACAACGGTAATTGATTGGCCAAAATTTCAAGAAAGACATTGCCATTTAGGGGTTGCTCGAAAAATTATGGCCCAATAATTTTACCTTCCAGTACGCCACACCACACATTTAAACTTCAACGTCCTCGGTGCTGAACTTCACGCATCCAATGCGGATTTTCTGCAGACCAATAGTGAATATTGTGCAGATTGACTCTCCCATCACTATTAAAAGTGGCTTCATCGGTCCAATGAATTTGTACTAAAAAATCTCTATTTTCGCGTATCATACCTAACATCTAATGACAATGAATGGTCCAACCTGCGATCAAAATCTTCCTCATTCAAAGCCTGATGTAGAACTACATGATATGGATGCATTCTAAAAGTTTTTTAAAAAAAGTTTCAACAAATACCTATATTGTGATAGCCATTAGAACTTACCTATGGTCCTATGTTCAACTCAAGCGATAACGCCCTTGTCCTAACATGAGGATTTCCTTCAATATACCCCAGTACGTATAGTTGATATTTTCTTGTGTTCTTCCAGTTTTTTGCCGTTGAAACGCAGGCCGAAAACTAATCGGGGAAAAACTCTCACATCGCAAGGACGTCGATTTGGATTACGGGCCGCGTAAACTCTTTTAGCTACTGCGGCATTTTGAAGACATTCAAAATAAACCGCAAGCATATCAACAGCTTCATCTTTCGTGAAACGCATTTTGTAAACACAAAAATTGCTCAAAATAAAGCGAAACTATTGACAACTATTGACAATTTGAGGAAGAATTATTTATATTTTCATTTGTTTTCTTTCCATGGCCTGCTTCTATTAATTATCTACCCATGAGAGGCTTCAGCAATGCATAGAGCGTGGTCAGCATTTTCAGCATTTGCGGGGGCACGATGAACCTTCCTTTTTTAAATCGGTCCTTTTCAGTGCCACAACTTTTATAAAAGAGAACATTCGAGATAAATATAGTAAAAAAAAATTAAGGGATTTTCGTAAGTAATAATTTGTTTTGCCTATCTCTTCGGTTAGGAACAAGATATCGAGGTGCGGTTTTCGCGAGCTTGTTTAGCCATTATTTAGCTACTTTTTCATGGAAAAAAATCATATTAATGCATCTAATTTTTTTGAGAAAATTAACCATTTCTATCGGAATGTCGAATAGCCCTCTGGCGGCGACGTGTGAAACTCACGAAACTTTAAATAATACAACATTTTTAGCCCAATAATAGCAAAACAATATATCAATGTAAGTAAATAATACGCATATTTATTAATGAAACTAATCCAAGTTTGTTAAAATCACCTTAGCCGTTTCGCAGATACAGGGTGTTATTAAAAAAAAAACTTTAAATATCCCCCACCACCTTTTTTTAGAGATACAGCAAAAAGCATCAAACAAAAAAGTTTTACATTATCCTTAACTTCAAATATGTGGATTTTTTTTATTAGGTTAATGTATCGGAATTCACAGAAACATCACTTTTTTAGATTTAAGATTGCAGTTACGCCCCCTAGTGGTCATTTCAGAAACTTCAAAATATTTTCCAGGTTTTTCTCTTGACCGTTTTAGTAATTACATTTTTTGCCGCAAGTCTCTACGATAGATAGTTTCCCAGATACAGCATTCGCATGTTGGCCTTAGTTGGCCACCCTGTACAATAAAGTGGAAATTCCCAAATATCGCAAATTCATTTTATATTTAAAGCAAAATTCTAAATGACACAAACTGGAGAAATCGAGGATTTTAAGCGGAACTCAAATTAAAGAATTTCTAAATAACGCCCCCCATGAATTTTCTTTTCATAATACCTCTCTGAAAACTATCATTTTCGACGTCTCTGTAGAGCAAAGAAAGTAAGTCTTTTCGGTCCGGGCACGGGAAAAATTTTCCCGGTCCCTAATTAGGGAACGGGAAAAGTTTTCCCGCTCCCTGATTTTAAGTGCTAAATTTGCAGTTATTTAGTCACAGAATAAGCATAAAGTATAATAAATTGGAAAATTGGGTTAAAATTATACAGCGATGCAGTCTACAAGATTAATCTAGTACATTTTAGCGTCAATAGTCTAATTTTAAGTAAAATTATTTTATATATTATACTTTTATTATTTTTATTATTATGTTTTATTTATATTATTTTATTATTATATTTTATTTATATAATACTTCAAAATTAGCTGCCTATTCAATTACAATAAAGCATACACACATTTCGATAGCAACGTCAGAGTATAACTAAGTTTTTTTTATTGTACTCTGGCAACGCTTGATGAATATTAGATAAATACCTGTCTTACTTGTCTTGCAAGTTTGACGTTTGCTGTCATTTGAATACAAAATGTATTATTATGACATGATTTTGGATAGGTAAAATTATAATAATTTTATGTTTACGTGTTTATTTCAGAGAGGTATTATGAAAAATATCGTTCATTACACGTCCAGAAACAGCTTTTCCTGTGCTTGCACGACTTCCGGTGTTCGGCTACGCCTCGCACCAGAAACTATCGTGCGCTCCCCGGAAAAGCCTAGTTTCCGGACTGGTAATGAAATATACTATTAATGATTAAGGTATGTAATTAAATATAATTAATTATGTAATTAAATATAATTAATTATGTAATTTAAATCAACACTTCGTATTGGTTTGTAGGTTGTCCCAATATTTAGAGTTGCGGGAGCTTGTCGGTCTGCTGAATTATGCCAGATAACAATGGATGACATAGAAGATTTAGGAACGTTTTTAGTAGTTAAAATTAATCAGACAAATAATGATGTAAGTAGGAGGCTTGTTGTAACTGAACATTGTCTTAAATTTTACCAAAAGTACTTAGCCCTTCGTCCACCAACAGTTAAAGATCGTCGTTTTTTTTGCATACCGCAATGGAAAATGTGTTAACCGAATTGTGTGAACAAACAATTCTATAAAGTACCTTAAATAATGGCAACTTTTCTTGGTCTCGAAAATCCTAAATTGTATACAGGACATTCGTTTCGAAGATCTTCAGCAACTCTTCAACTGGAGCCAGAGCTGATAACATTAAAAAAGTATGGCGGTTGGAAGTCAACGATCGCTGAAGGTAATATTGATAAATCGGTAACTCAAAAGGCAAAGTATTAGGATCGTGTGGAAGTAAACCCAATTTTCAAGCCAGTTCGTCGGAATGTGTCATTTCATTTGGGTTGATGAAGCTTTTACTTCTGTAGAAAATTTATCAAATCCGACTGTTGAAAATTGCTTTCAACAAAAATTAGAATTTTAAATATTACGCGTTTCATTTATCAATAAGAGATCGATTTACAGTTTAAGTTCCCAGGCCAAAAAACTGCTTAGCTTTTTATTTTGATTAAAGCAATAACAAACTAATATTTTCATCGCGCTGTCGTGGCCTGAAAAGATTGCATCATCCATATGAAAGAG